>CAKNWT010301130.1:0-11389 GCA_932066315.1 Andricus coriarius | reverse complement strand
TGCTGAAAATAATTTAGATGGAAACACGGCGACGAACCGGCGAAACGCCCACATTGAGTGGACGAATCAACTCAAGGATGACTTGCTAGACTGCTACGATGCCAGCATTATCCCTGTTCACCGAGGCTTTATGGCGCGTATGCATACTCTGTGGTGCCAAAAAACACCCAGAGGTACAGCACGTTTCGATTCAATCGTTGCGAAATCAACGTGCCTACCTCTGGAAAGATGGATATGTACGCGGAGCGTTTCCCCAACCGCTGCTTGATCAAGCTGCAGTCGAAGATGAAGAAGCGACATTAAGACCAATCGCGAAAAGCAGGCACCTTCTGAAAGATGATCACGATTTCAGGACAAGAAGGAACATTAACATGGAAGTTCCTCTTAAGCCCCAAGATCTGGCTGAAATGGATACCTCCCTTCATGAAGAACTCTCGCAAGAATCCGACCTCTGGACCATCAATTGCTCAGTTTATGGTGGTGCGAGAGATTTGGCTGATTCAAATCGAAGGCTCAAACCAGCGATGGATCAAAAGACCAAAAGACGCTTCCATCAACTGAGCAAGAAGATTGGATGGGCAAGACAGAATGCGTCCCGTGTTCAATGTGTGATTGACTACATAACATCTGGTAGACGGTTCACGGAAAGGGTTCGAAAGTTCACCCAAGAACTGAGGACCGTGAATCACACACGAAACAAGTTACAGCAGCTGACAATCAAGCAGCATATTGCTGACAAAATAGGCTGTTATCGGACGCAAGGAGGAGAATACAGAAGAGGGAGAGATGGATCAGGGAGAATCAACAGTTTCTCGCTGACCCATCTCGCCTGTTCAATGGTCGCCTTGTTTCTGTCAAAAATCCACCCAAGCCCAACGAGGTAGAGACTTTTTGGAGAGAGGTATACAAGATCCCGAAAACACTAGAGTTGAAGGAAAATACTGACAATATCATCCGCTTCAATGAATTCTGCGACAACCTCATAAAATCTGAGGATGAATGTCCATCAGTCACTGGCGAAGAGGTGAAAAAAGCACTTAGAGAAACGAAGAACTTTTCCGGTGCTGGACCAGATTGTATAAAGAACTTCTGGTGGAAGAAGTTTACTTCTACACACCAACATTTCGCCCGCATATTCACCTCGTATTTAAAGTCAGAGACGCGTATTCCGCAGTGGTTGGTGTTAGGACGCAATATTCTCCTACCGAAAAAAGGCAACTTCTCCAACCCAAGAATTACAGGCCGATAACTTGTTTGAACACGCTGTATAAGATCTTTACAGCTATCCTAAACAATAATATATGTAAATGGTTGTGCTACAACGTCTAGAGAGTCTTTATATTCTTCACCGTCCATTATTAGCTGAGGTATGAAATTGAAATCCCCTGGATATAGAGGTGTACCGTTTTCCTCTCTACAGTAGAAATACGTGTCAGTGGGTGCTTTGAGGAGCCACTCGAAAACACAAGAAATTAAATGTTCTCATTACTTGTATACAAGATTCCTAATAAAAATGAAAAAAAAGTGCGTACACATTTTTTATGCAGCATCAGGATTGGTGTTACACATAAGCGTATGAATCAGAGTTTATTTTTCATATTCACGAAATTTTCCATTCAGGTTGTATCTTTATTAACTTATTAATGCTCTACATAACCAAATGGAAGAGAATTATAATTATCAATCAATCTCCTTTTTGTATAAACTAGTCAACAGATTTTGTGTTCATCTTTCGTTACTACATCGTGATATGCTGTTCTACGAATAGCTCTATAATTTAATGTAATCGGAGCCGCTTTATTAACTATTAGATCACATATAGAGTTGAAGTTTATGAATTGAGAGTTTTTGTAGTTTAGGGCAATACCTTTTACTTTACACACATAATTTTCTTGGACATTAGGTGAACATACTTTATAAGCATAGAATTTAGGACCACCTAAGACAAAAGTTTCGATAAAACTCCCAAAACCATAAGCTTTAAGCGCATCTGTCAAATCGCTTAAAAACAACCTGTAGCTGGGTAATACTCATTAGGCTCATTATGACTGGTAGAGATCACAGAATCAGTATCAAAATAGAGTACGCGGCGATCTAATTTTTTCAAATACCCATGCAATTTCAAGCGTTCTTGTGCAGTCGTATATGCAGCTACAACTACATTTGTGATAGGAGAAGGGGCTCCAGCTTTATCTTTATGAACCCAGGAAGGATACATATTTTCATGTTCGGCGGGAAATATATTGTTCAGAATTTTATCTGGACTCTAGATAATATTTATTAATTCGTCTCGAGTACTAAGAACTTCAGTTTTCGGCATATTTTGACGCTGACCAAATTTGCCCCAAAAGAATTTAAGCAGAGTTTAGCCAAAGAGCGTGGACCAGGATTTTTTTTATGTTTTCAGGATCGAGCTAAATACCCTCTAAATCAAAAATCTTTTAGAAATGTCTTATTCTACTCCTTAGTAGTACAATCAGAAGGATATCCACTAGCTTCATGTTTCAGCTTGAAAAACCTATTCATATATTCTACGAATAGGCCCCCTGACATTGTGAGTATATCATACTGTGTTGTCTCATATTGCCAGATTTCAAAAATACTTGTTATCTTGTACCCATCTTCGACTGCCGCTTTGATTTCATCGGAAACCCATGTTCCTTCTATTTCCCGCTCACCTGTATTATTTATATGTGGGCAGTCTTGCTGTAATTTTAATTTGCAGCAAATATAACACAAGGGAAACACGAGTTTTCCGTGCATACGGACAGGAAGGACAGGTAAATACTTATATGTAGGCGGTAATACACGACATTTAACCATACCCTCCACATTACTTAAATCATTGTCAAAGCCAGCTAAAGTCTTACAGTCCAGATATCAGATTCTTGTTTTACCTCGCACGCGATAGTAAGAAAATGTATTACCTGTTCTTCCGCCGCAAAAAGCATCTCGAGGGTTTGAAGCACTAAGAATTAAAAGAGGATGATACATTAAAAACTCTTTCAATTCAAGGTCTTGAGCGTTTCTCTTATCCAAATCACATTCACACATCTGAATGACTTTGTATCTGATTCATCGAAGTCGTTGAGTTTGGGCACGTGTTCGCTCAAAGCAGTCGTCCATGCTTTGAAAGTTTTTCCCTACTCATATTGTTTATTTCTATTCGAATTATTACAACGATGACAACCATGTCAATAACATGGGTGAAATTGATACACACTTTTATTACCAAACCCATCCTCATAATAACCGTCGACTAATAACCCCTTCAGGTAATCGAAATTCTAGAGCTCGACCTTCATGTACTATTTCTAGCTCTAGTTCGCGCTGTATATATAAAGGCCGTTCGCCAGCCTTCTTCGACTGCTTATTAGCTAGTCTGTAGCCCCCATTTGGCAAAACTTTACTACATCGGGTCTTAAATCATTTTTCCTAAATTCTACGTGGCAGGCTGATGCTATAGTGCAGCTGTCAATAAAAGGGATCAACATCTGCTACTGCGATAAATGTTGACGGAAAAGCCTTAAGAAGAATGTCAACGTCATTAATGCAGTAACTTCTTATTTAATTTTTAAAATTAAAAATTTAATTTGTTTTAATGCATTCTTCATACCACTTGTAATATTCTTTGCGGTTCTCTAAGGACATTGTGTCAGGGGAGTAATAATCAGGTGGAAAAGTACCTTTTTTGCCTCTTCTAATCCAGTGGTCGGAAAACTTTTTGCTCACTTTTCAGGTATGGTCAGGCTCGTGCCTGAATAATTTTTTCTACTATTTTTCGGTCAGGGCGGTTCATTTAAGGAAATCTAAAAATCAATTGGTCACACTCGTTAATTTTAATGGCAAAAGGGGACACATTATTTAAACTCTCATTCCTACCTATTGGTTGTGCATCCTGATTCTCTGATGTAATAGGTTGCACAGCTTCCGTAGGCCAGGACGGATCTGTAATTGCTTCAGGTATTGATGCAATCTTCGATGGAGCTTGGATTGGTTCAGTCCTAGTGTTTGATTTTGAACCACCACCGTGTTGTATTTCTGTTGGATTTTTCTTGTTACTGAAAAATGAAATAATAATTTTTTAAATCATATTTATGCTTGTAAAAAAAAGTTCGGAAGGAAAAAAGCGTTACATAGAGTTAAATTACCTTTTTGCTTCCTCGCCGATTTTTTATTTTTTTCCTCCTTTTTTTGCTTCTTATCCTCCTTTTTCTTTTTCTTCTCCTCTTCGTCCTTCTTTTTCTGCTCCTCTTCTAGACGTAATTTTTCTTTCCATGCCTCCTGTTTTACTTTCTTGCTTTTTATAATCTTTATAAATATCCTGATTTTTTAGAACTCCTACCTGTTTCTTCTCTTGCTCTCTTACTTTGTCCATTTTCTTCAGGTAAGCATCCCTTTTTTTTCATTCTTTTTTCCTCCATTGTTGTTTGCTGTTCTTTCACCTGTACCGCTTTTCTCAATTCCTGAACAGCATCTTTAATTTCGGCTGCTGCTGTTTATTTTTCTTTGCCTTCTCTGCACTGTGTGACGAAGGAATGAAATCTGCGTCATTGATATAATCACTCACAACAACCTTAGATATATTTTTTCAACTTGTTTATTTCGGGGGTCCTGTGAAGTAGGCTCCTGATGATGCCTCTTTCTTTGGGTTTCTTTAGTCTTTACCCTAGCAGATTCTAGCTGGAGTCTAATATTATGATAATATCCTGCACCCGTTCTTATTTGAGACTTTGATTACATACCTACATACATACATACCTACAAGGTTATTGAACACATCAATTTTTTAGTTTGTATCCCTTTGAAGCTCCTCATATATCCTTAACGCCATAAGTATAGTGACATCATCACTTGTCGTCCACTTGCTTGTCGACAGACGTTTTAAAAGAAATTAACTAACTGATGTTGTTTTATATTCAATACTCTTATCAAATTAAAACACTTTTAATATCACTACCCAATTACACAAACTTCGATACTTATTTCATTTAATATTAGTATATTAATTAGCCAGAGTATTAAAACACTGATTTTTTTTTAATTTGTACTGAACTGGTGAAAAGAAAATGATTTGACAATCTAATGTTGCACGAGTGAACACACTACCAAAACTGATTTTTATTTCATGTGTGATGCTACATATTTTCGGGGCACATGGAAAGAACAGATTCTCTGGGCCCTTTCTAAAAACCCTTTCAAAAATCCTCTAACTAGCATCAATCACCTGTTTTAATTTTATATTGAGAAAACGATTTGACATTCTAATATTGCACAAGTGGCACACTAACAAGGCTCACTTTTCATTTGGTGCATACTGCTAGATATTTTTGGAGGACAGTTACGATAGGAGCAGTCCCTTTGAGTCCTTTATGATATCATTCAGCTAGCACTAATAATCTGTTTTCATTGTATCATGAAAAACGATTTGACATTCTATTTGACATTCTAATATTAGGCAAGACTGATCTTCATTTCGGGGGAAATATTAGATATTTTTCTGCAAGATACGAAAGAAAAGGAATCCCTCCATGATTGTATATGTATGTATCCACTTTTTATTGATTTATAAATGAGCACATTTTTTAAATAAACTTATTTCATTAGGATAATACTTATCTAAGTTTCTTCTCCTCACTATTACAATTATTAACCAATAATAATATTTGGATGAGACATAAGAGTTGTCTACATGTATATAAAATGTTTTTAAAAAAATGTATAGAACGTTTCTAGACTTGTTTTACTCCCACCTTTGAAGCTATCATAACTATCCCTTCCCCTTTTATATAAAAACACTGTATGTCCAGTTAAGAACTACACAACTTCTCAGAATCTTTAGAGCAAAGCATACAATGTCGCAAACTATGGGTGATGTTCAAAAAGTTATTGAACATTTTTTGCAACTACTACTAGTACTACGTCTAAAAAAAGAGTTCATATGACTAAGGTGGAAGGGTCACGCAAGTCAAACAGGCATCTGATTTTGACTACACTCTACACACTCAATATCTCCTGTAGTAAAAACACAATTGTTGGACTCGAAGTGCAGTCAAACGGCAGTTTTCATCCCATTATCAAAATTGTGTCCAACAAGTTACAAGGAATCACTTTTGGGACAAAAACATGGTCCAAATTCCAGGAGCAGTTTGATGTCATAAGTGCTTACTTTGACAATGAGGGATATTTATCATCAGATAAAGAGCCACTCAATATTAACGCTTACAAAGTAAAATTCACGACGGCCTTCGGGGAAAAAACTATTCTTTTTGACAGAATAGCTTCTCCTGATTGTGAAACATGATGGAGATTCTTGTGAAAACAAGAAAAAAAATTTTTTGTGCCTGCAGTAGCTATGAAAAAAGCTAGTTTCATTGGTTTGAAAAATATAATGTTGTGTGCGAATGAGTATTTTTGAATGCATCAAGCTTCACGTATTTTAGCAGATGATTGTATGTCTGTAATTGTAAAATTATTAACCGAACATTTTATTTCTATAAAAATAGCCTAACCAACCGAGATTCTTTTTGAGTTAATGAATCGTGAAAAGTGTGACGAGTTTAAAAGTACAATGTATTAATATTTATCGTCGAAATTCAACGATTATTACATCGATACTATTTATTATGAGATCGGCGGGGTATTGTTGACCCATGTGACTTCTACTGTACAAAAAACATTCTAAAAAGAATCACATTCAACTAAGCATGTTAAATCCTTATAAAAAGTTGAAAGAATATATGTATATACTTAGTAAAAAATGGGGAAAGAAGACCTATTTTTACCGAACTTTTCTTCACGTAAAACTATATATACACGTATAGACCTTGAATCTATTTTAATAAAAAAATATAATCAATATTGAAATGTGTAACACACTGTGATCTCTTAAATTTTCGTTAAATAGTTCACTGTAAAATGAACATATCAATATGGAAAGTGAAAGATCGCTGGAAAAGCGTATAATGAGATCTCTGAAATTTTCGTCGCATAGGGCATTGTAAAAGTGAATGCACGCATTATGAGATTTTATTCATGACCTTAAATTCTATATGGAAAGTGAAAGATAATAGTTAGAAGTACTATAGTGGGCTCCCTGACATTTTCATTAGATAGGTCAGTGAAAAGTAATTGCATCATGAGACATTAGTCACTTAAACACTTATGTATGTAATATGACAGAAGATAAAGTATAAACCTAAATTGTTTTTGAAAAATTAGTATGTCTGCGTGGTAAAAATATATATCTAATTCTAATCCTTTTTAAGTAAAATGAGAAGATTTGATTTTGAGCTTAAAGCTTTTACAATACTCTCGATAATACATAATTACAGTTCTCAGCTGTATCTAAACTCAAAAAAATCAAGACAGTTCAAATATTTTGAAACAGGTATAGAATACTATTTTCATTACGAAGCTTATTTACTTCACTTATTAGAATTTTACTATGAGTTACATTGATCCTTTATCAAACTTTTGTCGCTTTAAAATATAAAATATGTGAAATTAAAAAAGTAATACTTACGTCGATCGACTTGGGTGAAGTAATTCAACTGATCAACTCGAATGAAAAAAATTGAAGTTATCAAATCTCAAGAAAACAGCAAAAAAGTGCATATGTCAAAATTGCATATGTCGATTTGGGGTTTTCTATGTGAAAATCGTTCAACGTAAACGCGAAGACAAAAGACAATAGACAAACCCGAAAAACCATAAAGAGTTTGCCAGATCAGCTTATACCACCTAAATCGTGACTTCTGCGCAGCGAAAGTTGCGCCACCGCACCACTTTGTGATCTGTAGACTTTTCCGTTACAAAATTCGATAAAGCGTAAGACTCATGTGCCGGTGAAATTTTATCTCATTAAAAAATAATTGCAATAAGAAATTAGAAAATACGGTTAAAATCTAAAATATGGCTATATCTTGTGCGTATGTCATGTACTTCAATGGAGTTGAAAAACTAGTTTCAATGAAGTGTCTTGAAAATCGATTTCCAAAGAGTGAACAGGATTTTGTTCTTAACCGAAGATGTAAAATATGGGTTAGTAGCGACAAAGGGAAGAGTGATTTGCTACTTAACGGTTTTATGTTATTTTGGGAGGTAAGTTATTCATCAAAAATGTTAATAAAACATTAACAAATTTTTTCCAGTTCCTATTTGAATAACACAAATTTTTACTGCCTTATTCAGTTTAATAAATATTTAAAACATTATTACAAAAAAGTGATAAAGTAAGAATTTTTCTTATCTTGCAAATAATTTTTAGAGAAAATGGTTAAAAATGCTTTCTTTTCAGAAATCGAAGAGGATTTTTTAATCAAAAAAAAATCAGAAACGCTTTAAGTTCCCCAATAAGAGGAATATGAGTTTCTCATCTACTGCTAGACGTAAAGCCAGCAGAGGGACACAAGAAACAAATGTTTAAAAGGTTAATAATATAATCTGGTTGTTATTAGAATTTAAACCTAAATTTATAATCAAATAAACTATTGAGTTTTCTTAAGATATTCAAAAGATTAAAACTTGCAGATATCATATTTTTCAAAGAAATTTTTGAAAATCTTCTTTATGACACATGCATGATTTTAGCCATTTGCGACGCCTATGAAGCGGGGTTAAAGCTCTACTTTTTACTCCCTAGGGAGTGAATAGTGACGTCAGAGGTGAATAACGAAAATGATACATCTATGATCCATAAACTCACCATAAAAACTGTGAGGAAATTTTTGTTTCAGATAATAGAATTTTGTGGTTATTTATGGAAAGTTACCATATATAACTCATAAAATTACCGAAAGTTACCGAAAATTTTCATAAATTTCCGGGAATTTCTGGAAATTTTTAAAAATTAATTTTGGGTAATTTATGGTAAGTTACCATATTTACCTGTAAAACTACTATAAATGACCGAAATTTTGTTCAAATTTCTGCAAATTTATGGAAATTTTTAAAAATGAATTTTGAATAATTTATGGTAAGTTGCCATATTTACCGGTAAAATTACCATAAATGACCGAAACTTTTCATAAATTTCCGAAAATTGTTTAAAAGGAATTTTAGCTCATTTATGGTAAGTTACCATATTTACCTGTAAAATTACCATAAATGACCGAAAATTTCCATTAATTTTCGGAAGTTCATAGCCATTTTTAAATTGAATTTTGGGTAATTTATGGTAAGTTACCATAAATTACCTCTAAAATTAGCGTAAATTACCACAAATTTCCGGCAATTTTTTTATTGAATTTTTGATAATTTGGAATAAGATAACATAAATTTCATGCTTCGCTATTCAAAATCTAATATGGAGCCAAATCATGACTGTATTTCGAGAAATGTCTGAAATCATCTATTCGTTAGAAAAAATAGCGATGCGCCAAGGAGGAGAGGCACTTTTTCGACTTGTGTATGTTTTCAGTACTCGTCTCCGGCTCATGATACGCGCTCGCCTACGACTTGTACAGAAAACTTATACTGGTCGAAAAAAAACCCTCTCCTCGCCCTAGGTGCATAATATACTATTCCACACCAGATACACTTATACTTATCACTTTTTCTAGTGACGTTTTGAAATTATGTTTTATTTATAAGTAATTTTCAAAAAAATTCTATTAAACTATAAAATGTAAAGGGTTATGGATCTTAAAAGGTAATCTCAAAATTATATAAGTATCGCCATTGTTACTTAACAATTATTATTTTACATTTTACTTGAAAATTATTATTTTACTCAACAAATATTATATAATAATTACATAATTTTCCACCCTATATAGTGGTACTAATTTGAAAGATATAAATGTGGATATAGAGCGAAAAAATGTTTAATTTTGGTAGATTTTATTACTTTTTATGTAAAACGAAGACTCAATGTTAGTTTAGAACTGTGTAGGATTATTATTTTATTTATTACTGTTATTAATAATTTTCGAATATTTTCTATTTTTGTAGATTGTTAAAACAAAACTTCACTTTACAGTAACTGATGCAAGGTAGCATGATAATAAGAAAACTTTAACGAAGAATTTCAATTTAATGAAACATCGCAAACCCATAACTGATACTTCCTCAGATTCTAACAAAATGGAGATGAGTGATAAAAATAATGGTACGTACGTATTTTAAAGTATTGACCAAACATAGTGTAATAATAAGGTATGTATCTAT
The DNA here is from genome assembly GCA_932066315.1 of Andricus coriarius. Classification (NCBI taxonomy): domain Eukaryota; kingdom Metazoa; phylum Arthropoda; class Insecta; order Hymenoptera; family Cynipidae; genus Andricus; species Andricus coriarius. The sequence goes on along the minus strand of CAKNWT010301130.1, from coordinate 1,219 downwards.
TTGTATAATAATTTATTTTCTTATTTTTAGAACACAAGTTGCATCACCTTTAATCGAATAATACACGAGTTTTTAGTGATGGGGAAGATTTAAACAGTTACGGTAAAAAAATTTAAAACCACCTTCTTTCTTCCATTTGTAATATTGTACATTTCTTTACACAGATATTTTTTATACTTTCAAGTGAAAATAACAAATTCACAGAATCATCCTTGTCATCAAAAATGAGAAGCAACTAATCGTACCTGTCATCTCACTCAACAGCCTCAAGAGAAGTAGCAGGGAAGCTTCTCTGGAACACAATTCCGATTTTGAAATCTCTAGATCTGGAGAACGAACAACGTCAACACCCAGAATAAAAGCATTACGAAGAAATATAGGGTTTTAAATCTTGGATATGAACTTTATTCAATTTATTATTAGTGAGTTCACTAATCTGATAGACAGTGGGAGACAAAATCTTAGTTACTTTAAAGGGACCTATCAATTTTGGATTTAATTCGGCGGCTATATTTTTAATTTTTGAAGACTGAATTTTGCTTCGTGTCAGGACTAGATCTCCTATGGATAGCTTAAATGGGCTGCGACGTAAATTATATTGTTCGGATAGTTTGTTATAGGCTTTATCGAAATTCATTATTATCAAATCCTTCAATACTTGAATTCTTTTCATCCGCTCATTTCAGAGTTCTTGAGATTGTGGATCTATCCTAAAATCAATTTATTCGGATCGACGTAAAGAATTTATATATTTGGGATTTATTTCAAAATTTAAAAAATAAGGGGTAGTATTTAGGGAACAATGATGTACAGTATTATAGGCAAAACGGAACTCAGATAAATGTTGGTGATAAGGGGGATTAGTGGATCAATGAATTTTATATTCTTCAGCTAATGATTTTATTGAGTATGGACATGACCTTGATATTTACCGGATATGACAGGCAGCTCCCGCGGCGGCCAAAGACTAAAATCCCCGAGGGATAGAAATTTGAAATTTACATTAGATAGCATGTGTGCATTGTTTTAAAATATAATAAATGCATAAATGATTGCTTCAAGGACGTATATAACATTTTTCAAAATGAAGAAAAATAATAGAGGAAACTTTCCTGCAAAATGATTTCGTGAAAAATTTGTCTTTTCATTCTAGCTAAACCCGTTCTAGTTTCGATGTTGGTTATGAACATAACCTTAAAAATTACCGGTCGAATGTTAA
>CAKNWT010301124.1:0-10733 GCA_932066315.1 Andricus coriarius | reverse complement strand
CTACGATTTTCGGACAGCAGTCTCCGTTGCATACTCGAGGCCTGACATTGTTCTTCAAGACTTCGCGAAACGAACTATATTCCTGATCGAATTCTCGGCCCCGTCCAAATACAACATCACTGCCAAGGAGAAAGAAAAGGAGGAGAGGTATCAAGACCTTAAAAGGGAGCTGCAAAGACTGTACCCAAAATATTCGGCATAAGTAATTGTCCTTGTGGTGCGAAACTATCACTGGTTCGTAATCTTAAAGCCATACCCGCGTGCCAAAAATATTCCAAGGCACTTGCGAAATGGATGCATAAAGCTGTGATCCTTGGGTCGCTTCGTATGCTCAAAAGAGACGTGGCCATGAGTGTGATTTACCGTGGTCCTACTGGGAGCCGGTGTCATTTTTAGATGGCAGTTGCCCCCAGGGAGACCCTGTGGTGGTTATTTAACCTTATTTTTTAATTATGTATGTATATAAATTATTGATAAATTATAGTGCAATCGATTCCAGAAATAAATATAAAAATGTAAAATAAATTTAAAGTGTAGTAGTAATAATAAATAAAAAATAGGATCCATGAATAAAGAAGAGTAAAAAATGAAAGTGCGATACGGAATTAAAAAGTTCGACTTTAATCAATTTTTTGTCAATACTGGCACAATTATGGATTTTAAAGGAACTTATAAATTCCTTTAAAAAATTAAACGATAGGTGCTTATTATGTTATAAAAATTAAATGTAAAAACCAAATGAAACAATTACGAATTTGAGTTTTCTAAAGGCATGTCAGTTGATTTTGAGGCAATTGAATAAAGCAATACCTGATGACAGTCATCTTGTTTGTACAAATAATGAGAAATATAGTCTTAATGTTACTATTCATGAAAAAGCGAGGGGCTATTCACTGAGTGAAAATGAGTGAAAAGTCATTCCTCTTCACAACTCTTCTAAAATCTTCTAATCTCTTCTCAACTCTTCTCAACTCAGCGTCGATCAGTGTAAAGTCAGCGCGGTCCGAGGCGCGGTCATTATTGGGCTATCCATAAATCATCCCAAATTTTTTTCTACGCCAAGAGTGTAGACGCATATGTCCTGCAAGGATATGGTGCATCTCGAGCAATGAGGGGCAACCCCTTGCAAGACTGACAAGTTTACGCCTTTGTCGTAGAGAGTAGATAATAGAAGCATTAAAATATAGTTATTTTATTATTTAATTTGTATGAAAATTATTCAGTTTTAATACAAATATCTGCAATTATTAGAAACTTAAAATGAGACTTTGTACATTATTGTTTATGGCGCAAAAAGTTATTATTTTACTTAAAACTAGCTGATGCTGATTTTTAAATAAAGTTTTGCATTATTGATATACAAATTTATAGAAAATTTGATTCAAAATCGCTAAAGACAGAGCACGTCACAGTATGTTCATTCAAAAATGAGCATTGACTTGTTAAATATAAACATTTAAATAAAATTTTCTTCATGAAAGTTGAAGTAGACGAAGAGAAACAGCTTTCTCTTCTGTCTTTGATCTTATTTATTTCATTAATCAATGTTTTCTCGAAATTGATCACTTTCATTACAGAATGTCTTAGAAAAAAATGTTCCTCTGGGAGTAGACCAACTTTTGTATGATACTATTTTCTGCAGAATCAACATTCTAACTAAAATAAGCACAATTTTATTTTTCCTCGAGTCCTCAAATAATTTAATAAATTTTTACGTTAAGAATTGACTGAATCTAAGAATGATGTAGAAAATTTTTTCGTAAATCTGTTTCCTAGCCGACGCGATATTTGAACTTTAAAACCCCCAAAATTATAAGAGGACTACTGCATTCATTAAAAATAAATAAAACGCATAAAAATTCGAAAACTGGATTTTAGGAAAATAAATTTCTCCTGTCCACAAAAATAATTCAGCCCGCATAAAACTCACGGGATTTATTCCTTATAAATAAACAAATGCAGTGAAAAATTGGCAAAACACAAATCGACTTTTTATATTTTCAAACAAGTCGTCGCCAGTTTTCTTATTTTGAACTTTAAAAAAATTTCCGACAGATTTTGTAAGAGAACGGTAAACACCACCAGAACCCAAAAAGATATTCATATCATGAAAATTAGGTCAAAATTAATATGAGTTGGAAGAAAAAAAATGGTATTTTTTGAAAAAGAGACGTCAAAATTCAAATACTCGTAACATCGTAGGTTTTTTTATTGTTCTCAAAACGGAAAAATACTTGTCACCTAATTTTCTCTAAAAAAGAACATATTTCTCAGCCGAGAGATTCTGCGACTTTATGTGTGAACTGAGATTGTGAACTCTACCTGATTTGGAATGGATTCGGTCCTTTTATTAATATTTTTACGTTATTTCGTTTTATATTGTAAAGTCTCTATAAATCATGTTTGCAATGATGCTACCGGGATGAGTCAGGGGAAATTCTGTGTGCAGTTTTAGGTCTGTCCGATTTTTTTTACTGAATATTACGTAAAAACTACGAAAAACTAGGGCCACCCTCCCCGAGAAATTGATCATTTTCCAGATATTCGTGTTTTAATTTTTTTTTAATAATGCAACAGTCCTCTTACAATTCCGGATTTTTTTAAACTTCGAAAATAGCCTCGGTTAGAAAACCATTTACGAAGATGAATTGTTTGTCTCGTTCCTTGATTATCACGATTGTTGGCATAAAAAATAAACAATTACGTAGACAAATAAGAGAAATTAAACTGTGCTTATTTTTATTTAATTTGGATTCCACAGCAATAAGTTTCTAACAAAAGTAGGACTACTCCGAGAGGAGCATTTTATTCTAAAACATTTTTTGATCAATACAACTGACCAATTATGAGAAAACATCTTTTAAAGAAATAAAGAAGTTCAGAGCCAGAATAGAAAACTCATTTCGTACTCTTCCTGATCTTCTTGTATTCTTTAAATTCATCCGGATTCTTTCCGATTCTCTTCGATTCTTTCCAGTTCTCTCCGAATCTCGCCAACTCTGACGTGTTCCGCTTCACTTATCTCAACTCAGATTCAAGATCGTGTATTCTTCGAAATCCAAAAATTCGGGCACTTATTTTCACTCAGTGAATAGCCCCTCGTACAAAAGTATCATAGGAAAATCATTATAGGCCTAGCTATGATTTTCCTATTATTTTTTCGCTACAAAAGTACACAAAAATTTACATATTTGAAACAAGCTTCGTTTAGATTGTGGGTATAATGAAACCTAACAGCTATGAGTATCTTATACTTTTTGGAATATTTATTTCATTATTATTCATTTCTATAACTATTTCTCCATAATTATGTTGCGGTGATTTTTCCTATAATAGCGAAAAAATGAAAGGAAATTCATTATAAAAAAATTATTATAAGCCTATACTGACTATCCTATAATATTTGACCTTTTCCCTTATTTTTTAATTTTAGATTACGTCCACTTCCAAAATCTTGCTCACCAGTTCAGAAAGGGACAACGAACATCTACTAGTAACAATTATCGAAATTGGACAAAAATTTAACGAATTAGGCGTTGGCTAAATATTAAAATGGATTGATTATAGTCAGCACATAATTAAATTTATAGGTTTCTAATAAAATTTTCGACAAGTCTATCGTCGAGTGAATTGTGATTCTTAATCCTGTGGCTGTGTTATCGGTTAAGAAATCCAGTTCAGTCAGTTCTTTGTTCAAAACACTTCGTTCTCAATCATCAACCCACTTTAGGAATTCACGTAACCTGTGGGAAGAAAATTATATGTGGAACTGAAAGGCTTAACTAAAACTACAGTAAATATTCTCAGTTCTCACATCGTAATCTACTGATCCAACTCGAAGCCCCTCAGCTGGACTGGTTCGATTTAATATATCGAGCAGCTCATCAATCCCAGATAGCAAACGTGCCGGGCACGTTACACGCACGGAATGCGAGGCACGCGGGGCCTGCAGGGTGCGAGGCATATGCGCCGCACTGTGTAAGGGACACTCATGTGCGAGGCATATGAGTCGTACTTCGTGATGGGCACGATATGCGGCGCATGTGCGTCGCACTTCGTGAGAGGCATTATTTATAGCATGGCAACATGCGTGAGACGCGTAGTTTTGAATAATAGTAATGATTATAACTATAATTTGAACTATAATTATTGTAAAAATGGTTTATTCATAAAAATCGAAACACTCCCAATTTTATCGTAAGCATAAATTAGGAAATTTTTATGAATAACATTAATTGAATGCATTTGTAAAATTGCTTAATGTGCAATGCATTTTATTTATTTAAAAATAGTAATTTAATAGTATGTTCCTTTACTCGATCGGTGTAAGATTAACAAAAACTTTTTTTTGTTATTCTGTAACTTTTTAAAAAGAAAAAAATAATTTCCAACTTTGTAAACTTTTTTTCTATTATCTTTGGTTCTTTTTTTGAACATTAAAAAAATGTTTTAAAAAATTCTTACGTCACGTAACATTCTTACATCTGTGTAATTACAGAAACAAATTTCAAAGCCATAAGAAACTATAAAAGAATAAAGTTTAAAAGAAGATATTTAAAAAATATGTCTACAAATGCTTACACCGAGTGAAGAATTTTTTGAAATATTTTTGTATGGTCATCCCGAAAGTTAAAAAGAACAAACAAAAAACCGTTAACATTTCCAAATTGCCAGAAATTTTTGTATCGTATTTACATAATATTTCAAAAAATTTCAATTTGAATTGGAATTTTTTTAAAAGATGAAACTGTTGGAATCATTTCAACCTTAAATATTTTTTTATTTTTATAACTTCCATTTGTAGTTCGAATTTCATATTTAATATTGACTAAAATTTAAAATCAAATTTAAAATCAATTTTCAGAAAATTGGTTAATAAAGTTAAAAAATGGGTCTTTAATTTTTAATGCACTTGCATGTATTTTTACTATTTTCAAGTGTAATGAAGAAAGCTGCATTTAAAAACCGCGCGCTGTCATTGAATAATACATATATGGAGCAGCAGCCTTCGTTGATCCAACGGAAATGCACCGTGCTTGCAAAAATGCGACATGCATGAATGGCTCTAAATTAGGACAAATTATACCTTACGTTATCCAAAAAGTACCGAATCTTTCGTTTCCTTTTCATTACAATTTCGGTATTTTGAATAGCGTAACCTAAATCAAGTAAATATAGTTACGTTTTGGCAGTATAGAAACAGAACGAAAATCACGAAAGTATTTTGTTTCGTTTAGGTCGGGTTCCTGCTTTTAACTTTAAAACGAGTTGGAAAAGGGAGTCTGTTTCAGTTGTTTGCATGCAGAAAATGTGAGACAAACCTGCGGAAACTGAATTGCTAATGCTCAACTAAAATGTACAAATATTCCTTCCACCCATAATAAAAAAATACGTTCATGATAAACTACCTGCTCTTTATTTAAAAATATCAATTCAAATATTTTCTGTACCCTCTAGAAATCCTAAATGTGTGCACGAACCATACCCGCACCGGCACGCATGACGTGCGACCCTCACGACGTGCGACACACCTGTCACGCATATGAGGACGCAGCTGTATCATCCCCTGCGCTCAGGTCGTGCGAGAAAATCCGCACGTGGTCCGATGCATGTGCGTCGCACCGTGCGCGCACTTTGCTATCTGGGTACGTAAGCAAAATTCGGCTGTTGTTTCGCAATTTTAAAATAAATCTGGGAAGAAATCACGCGCTACTAGTAGTCCTTTTCCTATTGATTTACTGCGGATCTAAAACAGAAATTGAAAGCTGAGAATACGAAATCAAATTCTTTCACAATTTTTGCAAAGAAATTATATTATACCTACACGGCTAATATCACTCTCAGTTTTAACATATTATTTGGATCCAAATGATGTTGAGTTATGTTAGGACACCATTTTCAAGTAAAATTTTTCTTGTCTCACTCGTATAAATCTCTGAAGTAATTTCAAAGAATTGGATTCTCGTTGGGTCGAACCTATTATGAATGGATTTCATTTTAGAATGTTTTAAATGCAATCAACATCATAATTCGACGGTCCCGAGCCATTTTTACGTATCTCCAGAGAATGCGTTAGAACTGTCGTATCTCGTTGTCACGTTGGAAAAGTATCGTAACTCTCAGCTTTAATTCCACAGTGTCGTATCTCTTGATAGTGTTTTAAGTGTGTCGTAACTGGTTTTTTAATGAAATATTGATGTTCATATAGTCTATTCAACTGAAATTTGGTCAATTTAATGGTAATATTACTTAATTTATGCAAAATTAATAGAAAAATTGCGACGTTATTGAAAGTTTGGTGAATTATGATTTTTCAAGTTTGTTCCGTTCCATACTGTCGTAATTTTCTTCTAAAACATTTTTGCATTAACTGAAGTAATGTCTGAAAAGAAAACAGTTGAAAGAGAGTTATTTCTTTTGATTTTTCATGTTTAAATCTGTCAGAAATGGACATGTCAGTGAATAAAAACGTCAATTTAAGTAAGAGAGGCTTCATCGACGAAGAGATTTTAAATGTAGATTTCAACACAACTTTCGCCTTTGGCTGTGATATTGAGTCTGAACTGTTAAGTTATTTTTAACGGTAATTTTGTCAATTTTTGTACGCGTAAGGCATCAGTAATTCAATTATTTTTAATTTTCGGAGAAAAAATTCGACCAACAAGGATGATAAGTGATATTAGATGAGAATTATTTTACAAATTTCATTAAATGATTTCGTTGTATTTCTAGAGCTTTTAGGAGACTTTTCGTTTGGTTGTTATAACAATAAAAACATTAAATGTCTTATGAATATTATAAATATAATATAAATATATTATAAATTAAATAAATTCGATTATCGAAAAAAATGGTTTTCATGAAAAAAAAATACTTTGTTTTTTTATGATTATAATAAGCATTTTAAAAAAAATCTACAGCATTTTTGAGTTCCTATAATACTTAATGTATATCTACTGACACGTTTTAATTTTTCATGCTTAAAAAAGCGAGGTATAAATTGATTTATTATTTTTAAATCCATTTTGAATTTTGGATTGCTCCGTTTTCAAAAATGAAGAAAAAGAGTTACGACACATTTAAAACACTATCAAGAGATACGACACTGTGGAATTAAAGCTAAGAGTTACGATACTTTTCCAACATGACAACGAGATACGACAGATTTAACACATTCGCTGGAGATACGTCAAAATGGCTCGAGACCGTCGAATTAATATGCGTACCTGCAATTTGCCGAGATTAAATGAACGATTTCTGATATTCTTTATCAGATGCGGCGTATCGGCAAAAACGAAAACACGGCGCCCCTCGAGAGTCGGACGAGCAAACCAGCATTGGACATTGTCTAATTCACCGCTAACTCCGACAGTAGACTACAATTTTCTATTCGCCGATGATCCGTTCGTGACTACTCCGTTTGTGGCTCCTGCTTTTTCCAAAAAGGCGATTGCTTAGATGATTAATTTAGCCAAGGTATTGCCTGTATCTGGCCCTTTTGAAACGCATACTGAAATTGGTTGGGCACAAGAATCCATTAAAGGACGGAACATAAGGACTAAGCCATGATCAGCTTTTTGGCTCATATCGGTTTGTTCATTGTCCCCAAAGTCAGTGAGGCCCGCAAATTCCATCGTCTTTCGATTTAATCGCCCGTTTTTACGCGTAGAAACTTCGTCTAAAAGCAAGACACCATGACGTAGTATCTCTGGTAGTTTCGCCAAATTCTCTCCAAACATTTAAAAAAAATTCTCATAAAATCCACAGGGCGTTTCTACTAGAGATAAGTACCTATTTGAAATAAAAAATCAATGTTCAGTTAATATTAATCGAATACAAATTGAAAAAGTTTAACATTTTGAATCTAAACGCTGAACATCATTTACCTCCTAATAGTACTGGTACAAGGCAAAGGCAAAATCTTATTGTCCCTCAATAGCCGATATGCTACTGGTGATCGCATATAGAACAATAAACATAAAAGGACCTATTCTTCAGAATATTTGTGGCTCTTACTGTTCATGTGTTTTGAGGCTTCTAATATTTCGCCAAGAAGCATACGTTCATTATCACTAATATTATTGTTTAGCAGCTTTTCCTTCAGTTTCTCCTCTGAGAAGGAAGCCATTTGTTCCTGAGACTTTTGTTCACTTGTTTCATCTCTTTGGCTTTTTTCAGACGCATCATCTTATTCGCGAGAAACTTCTTTGTTTTTGCACAGAATTTACATATGCTTTTGTCATTTAAAATAACCATAGGACACTTCAAATGACGTAAGGATCCCATAGAATCGCGAATTGCAACAGAGCTCTCAACATTCGCAACGTCATTTCGCGAGGCACATCCTAAACAAATTTTCATTTTATCAAAACTGGATCAAATATTTTCTAAAGATTCAACGGAGGACGCACGTCTACCCTCAAACCCGATTTTATTCATGGGAACTACTACACCTACTATTTGAGCTTGGATTTTGAAAACATCAAATATTAATAATTGCCGAGAATTTACAAATTCTAATTTATTTTCGACTCTCTAAGAAACAGATTTTGTAAATTCAATGCATTTTTTATCATCCTCCTCAGTTTGACGACGATACTATGCTGTTGTCTTATGTATACTATCAAAATTGGCAAATGTTTCTTGAAAGAGCTTCTGCCGCTCATTCAATTCTACATTAGCAAATTCTTCTACAGAATTTTCGATAAAATTTCTTGTATCCATAACCGCTTCTTCCTTTTAACCCTTTTCTACGACAATAGGTGCAGCATCTGCAAGAATCTTATTATCCTTTGAATTATCGATCTCGAGATGTGTCGGACTTTTTCTAGCTTTTCTTCTTTGCCTCGCATTCATCTTTACTTTCTTCTGTTCAACTTCGAAGTCAATTGATTCTGATTTTTTCATCCTTTTAATAGGAATAGGATCTCTTTCTTTTGGAGGTTTTCTTTTTCGTGTGGACTTCGAAAGATACGCAGGACAATTTGGGGATCGGGATGGTAATTTTCCTTCTCGGAGACGTGGTTTTTTCAATTCTTCCTACAACAGTAAAAAGTTAAGCGTTTATAGCATTATAACATTAAGTCTAACATATGTTTCACATTCTTTTATCAAATTATGTAGAGCATATTTTTCGAAAATAAAAAAATTTTCAAACCACCTAAAATGTGTGTTTTTTTTTTAATTCAGGGTAAACCAAGAGAGAATTAAAATATAAAACTTGATGATCATGGGATGTATTTGTGATGGATATAAATTTTACATTGTGATAAATAGGACGCGTGAAAGGAAATGGAAATATTTTAAAATATGGAAAAAATTAATATTTTCACAATTTACTTTCTTTATACTTCAAAATATCCTCTTATTTTATAGTATGATAAATTAATATGCATGGTTACGGGACATGTTGCCAAAAATACTACGCAAAAATAGTGATAATTATTTTATGTTTTTTGGAATTAAAGTTGCATATCGATTTTTAACTATACCCAAAATTTTTTAAGCATAAAATTAACAATTTTAGCCCGCATTATAAATATTTACTTTTCCAGTTTAAGCTTAAAATAGCAATGCAGCGTGATAAGACAAAAACCCTGTGAGACAGACTTTGAACTGATTTTTGAAAGCCTTAATTCTAAAATATTGAACTCCCCTCTTGATTTTTATCCTTTTAAAGTAAATATAAATAATATATATGTAAATTTCAAATATTTAAAAACATGGTGTTAATATTATTTACCAATTTTTCATTTAAAATTTTTAGTTTGAGATATGTGCCTGACAATACATTTTTCGTGCTTTTTAATTTTTAAACGAAGTCTAAGACTTTGAAATTTTACTAAATTGTGCTTTAATCGCTGTAAAAAAAAGTATCATTTCAAGGCTAGTTTTCAGTATTGAAACAGTCCTCCAAAAATATAGTCTCGGGTGGCTCCATTCTAATGCTACTTTATTTTGATGCCACTAAACGACGTTTTAGTCCAACTTTTTTGGATCAAAACAGGACTGAAGTGAGAATAAAATTTCAATGACGTAACATAGCACATGGGACGTTCGTGAACTGTCACTGTAACCTTTTTCGTGTTGTTTTGACGGTTATATGGCTTTCGTCATGAAAATGTCCCGGAGGTGTTTTCTACTGGTGTTTTTATGTTTGTATATCACATTTATTATGCCGAAGTATATCGCTCCGGGGTGCAAATGAGGCTACAAAGGAGAACTCCGAGAACCCGAATGTGAAACAATTAATATTTTCTTCCTTCCAGAAGACCCAGCTATTAAAGATTTGTGACCAAAAGCTTTAATTTGGAAAAAATTTTACGGTGGAAGCTGGCGAGTTCATTTACAGTAAGCATTTTTTATCTCCACGAAAAAATCCTAAAAGGACCTGTTGGAACTATTTTGAAAAAGGTAAATAATTATATATTCACAGTAAAATCTAAATCACAATTTACAAATCAAACAAAAGTCAATTCTTTTTTATTCAATAAACTATATTTATTAGGTATTTTCACTTACAACCCGTTTAAAAAAAGTAACATTAATTTAAGATTTTGGTCGCATGAATTGTTAAAGAAGAAAATTTGGGGTTAGTATAATACATTTTGTAGCCTTATAATTTAATCCTGAAAGTAACACCACTTTTTTTTAATGCTACTCAAATAGAACATTGACTAGATTAACTTGGTACTTGCACTTGCTGAGGGGAAAACAAACCGAATTTTTTTTAA
>CAKNWT010301118.1:0-16980 GCA_932066315.1 Andricus coriarius | reverse complement strand
AGCCGGATAGATCCAGAGAGAAAACCGTTTTTAGACATAAACGAAAACAGTCTCCTAATGTAAGTTCCGACAAAGTTCCAGATAGGGCCGCATAAGATTCCGTAGGCCAAACAATTCAGTTTTCTGTTTCCGATGTTCGCTTCAAAGCCGGATAGATCTAGATAGAAAACCTTTCTAGACTTAAACGAAACCAGTCTTCTAATGTAAGTTCCGACATAGTTCCTGATAGGGCCGCATAAGATTCCGTCAAGAAAATAATTCGGTTTTTTGTTTCCTATGTTCGCTTCAAAGCCGGACAGATCGAAATACAAAACGGTGGTTGGACTAAGATGAAAAGAGTCTTCTAACTTAAGTTCCGACAAAGTTCCGCATATGGCCAGATAAAATGCTATTTTCCATATGTACATCATTAAGCTATTTCCCTTTCGGCGAGCCTCTAGGGGTAAGCGTGACACTACCCGATTCGGGTCGTGTTTTTTAGGTGGATTTGTAGTAAATGGGCTCACATCCAAGTACTAACCGCGCCCAACACTGCTTAACTTCAGTGATCTAACGGGAACTGGTGCTTCCAGCGTGGTATGGCCGTTGGCATTCGGATTAAAATACAGATAGAGTCGCTAGTTTTCCGTTTAAGATTTTACGAACCGAAAGAGATCCAGATAGAGACGGAATAAAATCCGGCGTGAGCTATTCGCACCTTCGTCCGGTTTTGTATCTGACTCTATCGGATTATATCCGTCTTTTTAAGCAGGGCAGGTACTTACTTGGAGAAGGAACCTGTACATGATGCTGCAAAGGAAACTGCACCAAAAAAAGAACCTTTAGAAGGATCCTTACACTCATGTCGCTTACAGGCCATATAATATAGTCGATTTTCTTTTATTTCCTTGAAGATCCAACTCACTAGTGAGAGTGTCAAGCCGCTAGTGAATTCTAGTGGATTAGTTCTTATGCAAGTTCATGTTCACTTTCCTTCGCAAATTCCTGTATAGGAAACATCAAATTTCTTACCAGTTTGTGTATGCGTACGTGCGTAGAGGAACCTATGAACGATCTTTAAAGTTCCCTGTATGTTCCTGTACGTGCGCGAGAATTAAAAGAGTATGAAGAGAGGAGTGAGGATTGAGGTCAAGTGTTAGGACAAAAGGGTGAGAAGGGTAAGTAGTATAAGACTGGTTATTACATTTATGACATTATATCTTGCATCGTTTACCAAAAAATTGAAAATTGAATTTAAAAAAATATATCCTCGACCCAGAAATGGTTTAGCCCTCATAAAACTCACATAATGTTTTTCTTACAAAAGGGTAGATTAACAATAAAATAGCAAAAAATATAAATGGATTTTCCTGCAAATATCGGAAGACAGGAGCCAGTGAAAAGTCGGGTTAAAGTGATATAAGATTAGAATTCTGATATTTAAATATGAATGATTGAGTAAAATAAAAAAAAATTTCAGCGAAAAAAACAGAAAATTTTAAAAATTAATTTTTGTGCCCACTCTCAAAAGGGGTGAAAACAAAATAAAGTACAAATATTAAAGTAATCATGACAAATAAAATTTGTACTTTATTTTGCGATATCTGAATAAGCAGTCCCAGACTGGGGTACAGAAATAAATATAATATACATTTAATATAATAGAGTTGAACTTAATGTAGAAAAGTTCGCACTTCGTATTAAATCGAGTACGAAGCACGAAATACTTAATGAGAATGTGTTCGTTAAAGCCGAGTAAGCATTAACAAAAGAGAATTCACAATCACAAAATGACAGTTGTCGATGCTTTGACCTTTAATTTTAAAAGGTCTGTGCACAAATATGGAGGAAGTACAAAGACCGAGCGCGTTACCCGAGGTAAATAAATTATCCAGCGCGAAGCGCGAGATAAATATATTATCGAGCGTGAAGCACGAGATCCAACAGATGTGCGTCCGAGGTGCGCTCAAACTTGCGAGCGATGAGAATGTACGCGCGCTGCGGGCAGATTTTTCTACTTGAATTTACAATAAAATTCTTTTTTTTCATTTCAAACTTTAATTGACCGCGAATGATTAGGGACCATTCGAAGGAGAAGTTCGACGAAAATTTATTGGGGCCTATTTGACCTAGTCTCTAGACTGCCACTGGCAGTCAGGGCAGTCAAAGACTGCCTTCTGGTAAGCCCTGTCCTACATGGTGTATACGCTTAAATCCGCTGTTTTTTAGGCAAAAGAAAGTCGTTTTTTTTGCAGAAAATAAAGTAAACTTTATTCAAAGTATTTTCCCTCGCTTGCTATACATTTTCCCCATGTCTCGGGCAATTTGTGTATACCACGCCAAAAAAAGTCTTTATCTTTCGATGCAAACCACTCGTCAAGCAATTTTCCGACGTCCTCGTACGAATCGAAGTGTTCAGCGAGCGCGTGACCCATCGACGAAAACAGGTGGTAATCAGAAGGGGCCAGGTCTGGTGAATAAGCGGGATGAGGTAGCACCTCCCAGTTCAGTGTTGCCGGCTCGTCATCGCTCACCTGCTCCACTCAGAACTGCCAGTCGTACATTTTTAGGTTCTTCATCACAAGGTGAACCTTTAAGATGAAAATCGGCATTATCCCTATCACGTTGCCATTCATGTTGTGGGCTTACGGTCTATTAGGCCGCAGGTACACTATAAGGTAAAATATTAAAATATCTCTAAAATATTATTATTCTTACCTCGTAATTTTAGAAGAAAAATAAATAACAAAGGTGATTGTCAAAAAGTTGGACAATTTAGACAATGTTAAAAACAACCAAATTTCTTAACCGCCTAAAATACATATTTTTTTAATTAAGGGTATAAACTCAAGAAAGTATAAACGTATAAAACTAAGACAGTAAGGAATATATTTGTCTTTGATAGAAATTTTACACGTTGATGTAGGTCGTATGACAGAACACGTGATTCTGATATACCAAAACAATTTCAAAAATCTTTTTAAAATGTATGCAGAACAGATAAAAATATTTTTAAATTTGTGAAAAATCGCTATTTTCAAGATTCATTAGATTTTGACTCCAGCTTTTCAAAACGTCTTCTCGTTTTATAATATAATTAATTAATATAAAGCGTTACTAGACATTTTATAAAAATATCACGTGAAAATAGTGATCCTTATTAACTGTTATTTAGAACCATCGTTGATAAAACTATGTTTAGCTATCATAAAATCTTCATAAGTATAAAATTAACAATTTCAGCCCACATTATAAATAGTTTGAATAATTATTTTCGAGTTTCATCCTAAATAGATATGCAGCGTGACCAGACAAGAAACTTGTGTGACAGACTTTGAATTGGTTTTTAAAATCCTCAATTCTAAAATATTGAACTCTCGATTTTCATATTTTTCAACTCATCATAAGTGATATCTGTGAATCTCAAATACTGAAAAATTGTGTTAATATTATGTAGCAATGTTTCATTTTAAATTTGTAGTTTCGGACAGGCGCGTGACAAAATATTTTGCTTACTTTTTTATTTATAATTTCAAACCCATGTTGTCTGCAATTGTAGAAAAAAATGGATCCCTTAAAGGAAAAGTGGGAAATGACTGGGATTTAAAGTGGTCAATTTTTTGGTAATCTGCCATTACATCTATTTCAGTTTAAAAAATTCTTGATAAAATAATGGGCGGAATAAGAAAAGCTAATGCAAATTGCGTTCGTCATAAACCAGTTTTGCTCTGGCTGAGGTTCATTATAGGGAAAAAGGGATGATGGGAGAGAGGGGTACGATGAGAGTGGAAGAGAAAAGTAGTGAGGAAATAAAGGGAGTGACAGAGAAAGAAGAAAAAAATTAATAAAAAATTATTTTGCATCATGGAAGAACATAGTGTACTTGAAAAGAGAATATTCCAAAAACATTGCAGAGAGACAACGATTTTGTTAACGGAAGAGGGAAGTGAGGAAGACTGATGAGGGAAGAACAGAAAGTGGCGAGGTATCAGGGCGAGGAAATAATGTGATGGTTGATTGGGTTGGAGTGATGTGTAAAGATATTTCGAAAAGGGTAAAATGGATCTGAAAATATAGTAGTGTATTCTCCACCAGGAAGCAATGCCTGAAATCGTATGACATTTTTGGAAATCCGGTAAATCTTATAAAAGCCGTTTCAATCTTGTGAACAAAAATATTTAGAGGCCATTTATTTCAGGTATGCGTGCTGGACTCTAGCAGCGAATTGATCGGTAGCAACGCAATCGTAGGATCCTGCATTGTTGGACCGGGAGCAACAGGATCTACTCCAATTCCAGAGAGTGGAAATCAAAGTCGAGAACATTGGCAGCACATGACCCATTCACCGAGAAAAGGTGTAGCTATGTGGCACACCTTACGTTAGGATGTAGTTCAATCGATAATATTTTACATAAATCTAAATGTATATTCTTTATCGAACTGATGCGACGTTAGCTGTCCCGTTTGTCCAATTGGAACAATTTAAATTTTAGTTCCTGATTATTGATTTGAGAACTAGTAACAAATATGTGTTATGCATATGTCCGAATTTTGCGTATGACTTATGGTTTAAATCAAACTGCAATCCCAGGTGGAAAAGATCTTTAGAATTTGAGTAAAATGATTCTATAGAATTTCTACATGAACTCGACATGAATTCTAGGCCACTTTATATGTATAATTTCTATATGAATTCTACAAAATATCGAAAGTAATAACAAAAACACGAAGAAGGAACTCGGTTAGATGCCTAGCATTCCTTGCATTCCCCAGGTCGATATGAGAAATAAACTTAATATCGAGGTGACTTTCGAACGAAATCTACTGGGAAGTTTGATCCGAGCTCTAAAACATGGCCCTGGTAACTTCCGGACGTTGCACCAGGTCAACAACGACATAATATTCGAGGAATTCTGGATAATTTGTATACAACAACATCTTTACAGTGCAACCTTTGAATAATGCCGCTCCGAATAAGACCGCTTCTCCTAATCTTCGTTCTAAAGCTGCCCCCACTACTGCACGCATCATAGAATCGGGGGCGAACCTCCGAATAAGGCCTATGTTAGATGGCCACACTTTGCGCGTGAAATTCATCGAGTGCAAGCGGTCCTGTTTGGAGGTTGACTCATTTCTCGGAACTCCCTATATTCCTATACTCCCTATATTCCCCTACATGCCCGAGCGCAGTCTTATTCGGACGTTGCACTGTATGTGACTAATTTATTCGCGACAGGACCACTTTAGTGCACGAATTTTCGCAGCAGGTCTTTACAATGAAATTCTACAGAATTTTTTATATAAGTCCGACAAAAAAAAGAATTTCTGTTTATCTTACAAACGGTTCAGAATAGTTAACGTCATGTTATTGACATTTCTTAAGATTCGCCTAGTGTAAACTGGATCAATTAAAAGTTTTCATATTTAATTTCATCTGACACTTTTCTATAGTTCGTGAAAAAATCCATGAACAAATTTCAATTTTCCGAAAAGTAATAGAAGAATTCAAAGCGCAACAAAAATATTTTATTGTTAACCTAACATCACACTTAAAACGTCAACAAAAGTCAATGACGTGAATTCCAGAAAACTGGCAGTGAAAATGAAGGTAAAGCAAAATCAAGAAATATTAATTTCTAGAAGACTTCCTGTGAATTATTGTTGTAAGGACCTGATGCATCATCCCATGCACAGGTACCATTTAGACCGAATTTGGAGTCAATTTTTGTGATACTCGTTATTAATTCCTGTTAGAAGACTTCCTGTGGAATTTCATTGCAAAGACCTGATACGACACTTCGTGAACTATAAAGTCGTCCTGTCGCGAGTAAAGTGGTCACATATTACCCTTAGTCATTATTGAGCTTGTGCAACGTTTAGAAGTTACCAGGGCCACGTTCTAAAGCTCGAACAAGTTGGCGCAATTTCTATTTAGGTTACCTCGAAATGCCGAGTCCTTCCAGATCGAACTGCCCCGTAGAAGTTGTTCAGAAGTCTCGCAGATATTAAGTTAATTTCCCACATCGACCTGAGGAATATAAAGAGCGGTCCAACGAATGCTAGACATAGGACAGAGTTCCTTCTTCGGGTTTATGGTACTAATTTTGAAATTTTGTGGAATTCATGTAGAAATTCTACAGAAAGTTGCCTAGAAATCATATAGAAATTCTATGGAAACATTCTACTCAAATTCTATAGATTCTCAAAAGAAAACGTGAAAATTCATACAATAACACTTATACATTTTAACATAAGAGAAAAATGTATTGAACGTATATTTTATACGGTTAAATTTGAAAAAGATGGATACTCTGTCACATTGATTGTGATAAAATTGCTTACGATCCTATTGATCATAATTAACATTTGGAAAATTACATTTGATATGAGCGCATTGCGCAAAGTAAATTTCTTTCGATTTTCTTCAATCTGCGGTAAATTGTAGTACTATAGGACCATATTGTAGGTGCAAACCAAACAACCACCATATTGTATGTTCCCGGGATTCGGTGGTGGGTGGGGGGCGTTGTTGCACAAAAACGAATCCAAATCAAGTTTGTAACTAGGAAATCAGAAAAAAAATTTGACAAGCTTCACGATGGTTTTAATCATTTCTCAAAAATATACGTCCTTCCTATAGTATTTTTAATTTAAATTTTAAATTGAGAATAATTAAAGATGTTATCGGTGTTTCCTCTACTGGCCTAAATTCTTTGTCTCGTATCAATATTAAAAACATTCTTTTTTTAATATTGATTTTTTAAAAAGAGAAAAAATGTCTCTCTAACTCCGCTGGGATTCGAACCCAGGTCTTCAGGTTGCCGATCTGGCGTTCATGCCACTAAACTACGGAGGGTTCGAGATTTATTTTTCACAACCTCAGAGCACCAGGCCAGAAATCGGATGACCTGGGTTTGAATCACATCGGAGTTAGAGAGACATTTTTTCACAACTCATAAAATCAATATTTAAATAAAATTATTTAAATATTGATATAAGACAAAGAATTTAGATCAGCAGAAAAAAACAATAACATTTTTATTGATTTAATTTTATCTGGCCAAAACCCATTCCATCAGATTTATATTTTAATTTAAGAATGTCTAAAAATATGTATTCTCAAATTTGTATATGAAATGCATATTAAAAGGAAGCTTAGAATTACTAGTTTTGATTTATATTAATTCGAATATGTATTTAATTATGACGCTCTAGGAATCCATTAATCTACACTGTTAAAAGTGTTCGTAATTTTACCGTACTTTTACTATACGAGATTAAGGCAAAATTACAATAGTATGGCAATATTACAGTATCAGCATTTGAAAACTACATAGTCTCACAAAATTGTTATGTGTGGTTCCCCATTTGGGCCCATTAGAATCCAAGGTCCTTGTTTTCGTTTCAGGCGTCATTTACTCTACTCACATTCTTTTTATAAACTATTTGTCGCCACGCTTTTCTGTTCTGGCATACTACTCTAGCTTCCCTTACGTCCATGCATTTTCCCATGCAAGCTCTCGTTTTCTATGGCTTCTTATGTCTCCTCAGATTAATGTATCATTCACAGATTCAAACCATTCTTTCGGTGGTCTACCTCTGGGCATTCTGCCTTTTACTTTACCTTTATACACCTGTTTGGTCAGTCGTTCATCTTTCATTCTTTCAACATATCCGAACCACCTTAACTGATTTCTTTCCCATACATCAACTAGTGTCTCCCTGTAATCTTTGAGAGAGAATGGACCCTGCTCTACCGATAATTTTCTTACCCTCATTTATGCGCCTATCTAACTCCCCATCTATTTTTCCGTCGCTAGTGAATAGGCTACCCAGATATACGTATTTGTCAACGTGTTCTAATCTCTCATCATTGAGAAAAATGTTGCACATTGTTTTCTTAATAATTTAAAAAAATCTGTGTACGGAAGGTTGGGAGAGGGAGTGCAAGAAGATCGACGGCCTTTTCGTGACACGTGGAATATTTTTAGGACGAGTCCTAGGTAAGGGCACCTTTCCACCCATGGAGAATATACATAAGGAGCCTAAAGTAATGTAACCGAAAATAAGCACATTTTTGTCCTATGAAGATGGTTACAATACTTCCCGAGTATGCAGTATTGTGCTAGTGTGGCACGCGTGTTACATCCCAGGATCTGCAGTCGAATTTGATTCCGTTGTAGCCATTTGTTGATTCGTTGATAGAAAGTTCGCAATGCTGCCGTTGAGTGGTGGAAACCACTGCCGTAAAATTAGGTCAGGTTTGAAATAAGAACACCATTGTTTATGATCACGAACTAACAATATTTATTTAATGTTTCTTGTTTCACTTTCAAGTTGACAATTATAACTTTAATTAATGCACCCAAGTGCATTAATTTATAACTAATCATGTTGATTTTACAAGTTCATTGTCGTTCTGACAATTTAATTCACTTTGAGTTACAAACTTTCTAAGTTTTAAAATACAAGAATTGAGTTTCGCAGGTTAAAAGTAGTTTTCGACAGAGTCGTAGATCAGAAATCTGACGAATTTCGCTGTGCGCGCCTTTTTATAACCAAAAATATGGGAGGAGACTTCTTCCCTCTCCTAGGCCAAGAACCAATCACATTGCTGACGTCATGGAATTTCCCTATTGATTAACCAATAACAAAGTAGGTCCATTTTGCATCCGGTCTGACTGGCGCCAAAACCCATTAATGATACTAAAATTAGACCTATGATTCATCTATTTAATAAACAAATTCTGATTTTAAGACGCAATTTATCGTGTACTGCGTAGAAGTTTAGGTGAATATAACCTAAAAAAGAGAGAGAGATTTGGCTACCTCGAGTACTTTCTTACTTGTTTTATATAATTGCATGCCTAATAAGAAAGAGTTGTTACATACTGAAACCTTTCTTTGTATTTTGTGATAGAAAAGACGTCTTAACGTTCGAAGTTGAGCTCGTGGTCAATTATAAGAAATAAACATTACATTTTGAATTGAAAGCCTATGCCGCGCTCTCCAGAGGTCGTTGATGTATATTTTAGTTTGCGAACGGACCACACCGTTACAACGCGTATTAAAATGGCAGCCGCTTATGTTGACATTTTACATTATTTACCACTGTGACATGAATGTGATTTACATAGATGGATCAGTTGTTATTTACATAGAAGCCGATTTATTTTATTATAATAATTTCATTTTTCGCGAAATATCTACGATTGAAATGTGCACTTGAATATAATAGTTTTTACATTGCTCAACAAATTGCTTAAACGATTTAGGAATTTTGTATTTTTGTTTGAGTCTTGAGGTTATATTTACACGGACCATGACGGCGGCCATCGATACGTGTTCCAAACTAGCGCCGCGATCGAGAAGATCTAGGATTTCGATGCGTTATGTACATAAGCCAGAAAAATGCTCGTTGTTGGTGAAGTCTATGTACAGGACTTTGGTCTCCTTACGTCTATTCTCTATGTTTCCCCTATTGGAAATTTCTCTGAATATCGCATGCTTTTCGAAAAAAACCCAAACTTTTTATTATCAGAAAAACGGCTGCAATTTTGCTAATTTTAAATGGTTTTCAAATTTTTTCGGGTTTCAAAAACTTAAGAAACCCCACACAAAAATCAAAAAGAAAAAGGGCATTTAATTCCTTTTAGGTTCCAAAGAACACATACACCAAGTTTCATGCCTTCTTATCAATTTGAACCTAATTTAGCGGTATTTCTGCTACTAATGTTGAAATGTCAAGTGATGATATTGGCGTGTTTTTCTACGTATATTAAGCCGATTAAGGAATTCGGGAATATGAAGCCTCATATGATGTAAATTCAACGCGGAGTCATAAAATCGTTTTTAAATCGTTTGAATAATCAAGAAATACCTTAAAATATGTGGTAATATTTAGGAATACTTCGGAATACTTCGGAATATTTCAGAATACTTAGGAATATCTAGAATATCTGGGAATATTAACGTAATATTTGGGAACATTTCAGGAGTGTATGGTAGGTTGGGCCTTATTTTTCAAAATAAAATTTTGTCCTTCCACCCCCTAGTTTTGTTCAAATGACCAAAAAAATGACCTCCAATTTTGAGCAAAATGGATTAACACCCAGGCCCCAAAGACTACGAAGTTTCCTATTGAATTAACGTGGGAATTTCAAAGTCAACTTCTTGTTAATGTGTGATTTAAACGCGAAAGTATAATACTAGTATGACTTATAATAGATGTTCTTCTTCAAAATACTTCAGGGAATAAGAATAACTCACAATTTTTTTAATTATGTTAGTAACATGCTTTTGCGTTTAAATCACATATTAAGAGAAAGTTGCGTTTTCGCCATGATAAATGAATGCAAAACTTCATGGTCTTTGGGGCACGAATTAATATTAATCGATTTTGCTCACATTTATGTATTCTACCTATAATTTTTAGGGCATTAAAACAAAACTATAGGGAGCGAAAGTTAAAAAAAATCTCATTTTGAAAAATAAGGGCCACCCTAGTATACGAGGAATATTGGAGTGCTCTACCCCTCGCAAGCATTTTATCCCAATCTTAGAAGATACGCCTTTTATGTGAGATATTCAGAATTAAAATTTTGTATTTCATAAAACTATAGAAAGAACATTCATTTTTGAGAAATGGTTAGCATCGGCATAAAGCTTTTCAAATTTTCTTTCGAATCCATTAGTTACAAATTTTTGTTTGGTTTGGTTTTGTTGCAATAACATTTTATCGAAAAATGGTCTGCAAACCAAAGTGTATATAACAGCTTACACCCCGTCCCCCATATCAAGGTAACTGTACATATAGTAATTGATGGTTTTGCACCTACAATAGGGTCCTGCAATACTATAATTTACCGTAGTTTGAAAAAAATCAAAAGAACTTTGTTTTGGGCAGTACATTTTAACAAAACATTTCTATTAATAAGAATTAAGAAATTCATGCAGCTCTTAAACTAATAGAAAAATTAAATTTGAATCTTTGTGCATTTAGTTTTAAAAAAGTCTGATGCTTTTACCAAAATTTCCGTCCGTTCAAAATTCAAACTGATCCTTTTCTTTGTATATGTGACTGTGACGTGCCACAAGAAAAGTGTGGCCCACTTTGTCGGTATGAAATTACGTATTAGAGCACGTAGCCCGCTAAATTTATGAAATTTTAGTCTCAGAATGAACCCTCTAGGTAAAAAAAGTGAAGCACCGGATCACTTTTGAAATTGGAACTTCGGAAAACCGCTTTTCGAAAAAAAACTTATTTAAAGTTGGCGAGTGCCATGAGCGCACGTGTTACATTTTCTCTTCAAATATAAATTTAGCCAGTTCTGGGACATAAGCGTAATGTCACCTGATAGAGCATAGATTAAATTATGATTTCCTATCGAAAACCCAAAATCGACATTTTTTATCCTTCTTCAAAAAACGCGAAAATCTCCTAAAGTACGATGGACACAGTGGGACCTTTCCTTGTAGAATTTCAGATAAATATAAAATTATTTTTGACCACGTACTTTTGCAAATTTATTTCGTAATTTTATATAATGCAGAATAATTTATTTGGTCTAGTTAGATAAGGTAACAAGCACCTAACAGTTGCGTAAGGCCATATTTACTTACTGTCTATATTTACCTAGATACTTACTACAATAGTCATTCTCCAATAATATTTGGCTTTATCAACATTTATAAATGCATGTTTCGATATTCGCTACCCTGACAATGATTCTTTATTCCTAATAACATTAAAATGAGTATAACAGATTGTATCCTTGAAAATTTAACACTGGTATGTCTGAAGGATAGAACAGGATTGGAGGGTTAAAATACGAAGGTTACTCTCAACGTTTCTGGAATGAATAAGAAAAAATAATTCTTTTAGCGCAATCTTTATTATATCTTTTCAAAATAGTCTCCATTACCACTTATTCAGTCGTGCATCCTTTGACAGACATCTAAAGACTTGCTCTGAAGAACACTATTAGAAATATTCCGCTTCAGCGTTTCTAGAATCTCATTCTAGAAGCTTTCAGAGTGACCCATGTATATACGTATAATTTAAAAAAAGGTTAAGCAATCATCGCAGGGTCCCACTAGGAGCAACTGTCATCTGAAAATGACAACCGGTTCCCAGTAGAACCTCGGTAAATCACAACAATGGCCATGTATCACGAAAGTGCGATGGATGGCCACAGAGAAAATTGCATCCGCCCCCGACGAAATCGCGGTAACGTTTCAACTGTAATCACGTCTCACGAACGTGAGGTAGGTGGTTACAGTCTGCGATGGACTCAATTCATCGATCCGGCAAAAGTCTCGTGCACCCTGAGGACATGGAACGACCCAAGGACGTGCGCCTTCTGCATCTTCCCCGTAAGTATCTTAGCATTTCGCAGACATGCAGGGATGGTTCTGAGGCTATTAACCAGTGAAAGCTTGGCACTTTCAAGAGACACGTTGATCAGGACGAGTAGCTTAACAGAATATTCCTGGCTATAACCATATCAACTCCCTTAGAAGGTCTTTATACCTCTTTCTTTTCATTCTCCATGGCGGTGACGTTCTTTTCAGCTGGTGCCGAAAAATCGATAACGAACACGGTTCGTTTCTCGTAGAGAAACAGTTGTCGAGAGTATGAAGTTCCAGTATATGCGGCACTTCTCATTTGAAACAATTGACTGTATTTCCGTAGGAGCGTTTGGCGGAGTTGTGTCAGGGCTAATGCTGTAAGAGTGACAGAGATGGTGATAAAGCACTCTTAGTGCCGCATTATGCCATTGGATGTACGTCGTTCCCTCACAATTTAGACAACTAGATAGTATGTTTCCTAGGTGCTAGGGGTGTGCATGACATGCTCTGCAGCTATCACCAGGAATGCCTTGACTTAAAATGTGGCGACGGTATGCTAAAGTTGAAATGGCAGTGTCTCGACACGCCAAAATTAAACCCCCCGTGCTCGACTTCAATCCGGATGATATGAGGAAAGCAAACGTTACCTCATACAACATTATACTGATCCTTCACATTTCTGTGGAAGATGCCGTGTATCCTCTAGTCGAGGAGCTGTTCACGAAAGTTTTTCTCCTGTGCTTTCTTGATTTGGGCCTTCAGGAGTGAGTACACGAGAAGGATAATGTTTGATACATTTTGCTCACCCCTAATATTGAAGTCAAGGCCAAATGTTTCATCAAGCTCCTCCGCTGCTTTGTGCAGAAACGCTACTTCGCCCACTTCTTCGTGTTTTCTGACCATTTTGAGAAGAGGGTCTCGTCCATTTGCGACAATATGTGCTGCACCCAGAAAAATCCTTTTGTGGAGACATTCAAGATTAGGTATTCTGCGACCACCCTTATGGCGTGAGACGTAAAGTCGCGACACAGATGTCCATGGAACCACTCCAAATGAATAAAGTACCACAGGGACGTCAAGCATGTTCGTTGCAGATCGGATAAGAAGTTTATATTTACATCGAAGAGCATTTTAAATCGATTTTATGTCCTGGATACGGCTTTGTGGCATGCCCAGGTATATATCGTTCTCCCCAGCGCCAAGGTGTCATATAGCGCTTCTTTCGACGAGATCAGGTCTTCGGGGATACCATTAAGTTTCTCTCTCTTGAAATGAACCTTGGTGCATTTTTCTAACCCAAAATCCATTTCAATCTCTCGAGTGTACTCTTTGACAATCTTTGGAGCTAGATTTAGTTGCTCCTTATTTTTAGCATAGATCTTGAGATCATCCATGTAAAATACATGAGTGACCTTATGCTTTCGATTTGCAGTTTTGCCGCAAAAGTACCGTTGGGAATGGCGAAGTGCAAGAGACAGTAGCAATAGTGTAAGAAAAAAGAGGAGAGGGCTCATGGTGTCGCCCTGAAAGACACCCCTCTGCAGCATCAATCCCTCTATGCACCTCACGATGTGTGGATGAACCTTTAAGCTTTCCAGCACACAGATGATAAGTATATGGGAGTTTGAATCGAAAAATTTCCGGTAATCAGTCCAGGCCATCGATAGGAAGCGCTGGTAGGATGCTGCGTCTCTACAGACACATCAGTAGATGCTGGACATAGTAGACTTCTCTGAAGAATGTCTCGAGCTCCTCTAATTTGGGCAGGTGGTCGACAGTAACTGGAGGGTCTTGAAAGAGTCGAGATGGGTCAATGAAAAACTGTTGATTTTCTCTGAACCACCTCTCTCTCCACTCTGGAATTCTTCTAGCGTCAGATGGTACCAGTATTCTTTCAAGAATATGTTGCCTGATGGTCAGCAGCTTTGACTTGTTGAGTCTGATGACGGATGCGCAGTTTGCGCGTGAACTGTCCAACCTCGCAGTTAAATTCCTGCTAGATGTTATGCATTCAATCGCACACTGAATGCGGGACGAGTACTGTCTTGCCCCGCCTATCTTGGTGCTGAGTTGACGCATTTATCTTTTGGTCTTACGATCAGCCGTCGGTTTTGTTTTACGGGTTGCATCCGCCAAAGTTCTCACTGAATTTTATACACTACAACTGTTGGCCCAGAGGTCGGACTCTTTCGAAAAATCTCCACAAGGCTCGTCATCCACTTCAGCCAGATCTTGGGGCTTGAGAGAAACCTGGAAGCTGATGTTTCTCCTCGTCCTAAAAATTCGCTCTTCCTCTATTGGATCCTGCCCACAGTTGGTCTCAGTGACCCCCCTCTTTCTCTGTTGTCGGCTTGTTCTGGCTGCGGTAGAGTAGGCGCTCTACTTATATAACCCCTTTTCCGGAGTTCCTCGACACCGTTTCGCAGACGTTGATGCCAAAAATTCGAGAGCTCTGGGTGTTTCTCGCACCACAGAGCATCCAGTCGCGCCATGTAACCATCTCGTTTAGAGGCCATACTGGTATTGTAGCACTCCAGCAGTTCGTCCTTGAGTCGATCCGTCCACTCAAAAGTATTGAGATTTTTCCGGTTCATCGCATTGACTCTGTCTCGTTTGGCTCCCCGATTTCACGGTCGTGAGACGTGGACATAGGTGTGATTTATCGCGATTCTACTGGGACCGAGTGTCATTTTCATAGATAACAGTTGCTTCCTGTGGGACATTGCGGTGGTTGGTTAAATGCAGTAAAGCACCTAATAGTACCTTATATGAAAAAGATGTGGTATAACTCATATACGAAAGGTAAAGAAAACTAACAAAGCTTCAAATATAACAATAAATTCCAGAGATATTATTTATCTGAAGTTGGTTAAAAATGTTTCAAACAATTGACAACTACAATTATCCGGTGACGGATAATTTTTATTTACCTCGGGATAAAAATTATCTGCCGTCGGATAATTATAGTTTTCAATTGTTTACAGCGTTTTTCTCCAATTTTTAGATAAATAGTATCTCTGGTATTTAATGTGCTAGTATTCATTCGAAATGTGGTGATTCAATGAAAAAATTGTGTATACAAGCAGATAATACGTACAAAATTATTTTAATTTTGGATGCCTTCATAATTTTTTATTTCCACTTCCAACCCTGCTGGAAAATCCTGTACAGAATCACGTAACTGTTCCTGTACGTGTTCCTTTGCCAGAACCAGGACCAGATCTCGTACAAGAAACGTTACAGGGTCAGCATAAGAAATTGAGACACGAACCTGTACAGGAACATGCAGGGCACGAGGGGACCCGTACAAAATCCTGTCAAGAATCCAGCACGGTTTCCTCCATCTCGGCAAAATTTTAATGTCATTGATTGAACTCACTAGCGAGAGCGCTAAACGGTAGAATGCTTTGGTGGAATAGTTCCACTAGGGTTCCTGTACAGGATCCTGTAGAGGATTTCGTACCGAATCCTATACAGGAACCCTAGTGAAACTGATCTACCAGGGTGCGCTACGGCGTAGCTCTCTCACCATAGTGAGCTGTATATTCAAGGGTATAAAGGGAGGTAATGTACTAATCATATGTATCTGTGTTCCTTCGCATAATTAAATTCATGATATTAATTTTTTGCCGATATGGAGGCAATCATGCTAGATTCTTTACAGGATCTCGTACATGTTCATATGTGGCCTCTTACGACGTACATGAGCATGTACCCTGTACCGTTTCTTGTACAATATTTGGTCCTGGTTCTGGCAAAGGAACATGTACAGTAACAGTCACGGGATCTCGTACAGAGTTTTCCAGTAGGAAGTGAATCAGAAAACTAAGAAGGTTAAGGAGTCCTTTAAAAAATAGAGATATCGAGTTTGAAACATCGCAAACAAAATTGATTCATTGACATTTATTGCCATCAGAAGATTTGAGGACAATAAGTTAAAAGGAATGGTAATAAATTAAATTACAAATGGAAGAATTGTGATAAATGATAGATTTAAGAGGTTCAGTATCAAAATATTTAAAATATTAAAAGTAGTCAAACTAAAAAAATTGATTTTTCCTTTGAACACAAAGAACGTCGATAGAATAATATCCTCAAATGGATATCTACTATTTATACATAATGAGTCTTAAAATAATCTATAATGTTGATAATTGATATGTCGTGAGTAAAATGAATGTTTCTTTAAATAACAAAAAGAAACCTATTCAGTAGAATTTTTGCGCAAATTAGTCAAAGCTTTAGGTTATTTCGATTATATGAAAATAAATATAATTGTGTTTATAGTTTAAGCGTATTTAAAAAACAATATACTATAAAATAATTTTTAAAAATTGTATTTAACTGCTGAAAATAATTTCTCAATCACACTGGTTTACAAAAAAAAAAAAAAAGGTGATGACTATTTGACAATACCACTTTATCCTTATGTATTTTGACGCGCTGAATATGAATCCGAGGTCTATTTACCTCCATCACGTCAGGTTCAATGTCATTTCAAGGTCAAATACAGGAAAAGCCGTGCAATGAACTTCAAAATCCTTTTACATATGTTTTTAAGGTCGCTGAATATGAATCCGAGGTCTAATTACCTCCATAACGTCAGGTTCAAGGTCATTTCAAGGTCAAATACAGGAAAAGCCGTGCAAT
>CAKNWT010301109.1:0-10686 GCA_932066315.1 Andricus coriarius | reverse complement strand
AATAAATACTCAACGCGATGCAATTTCTCTAGAAATACAAGGGCCAAGGGGGAAGGAGAAGCAGTTCCTGCCCCTAAAGGCAGATAAAATTGCTCCAGGGTGATAGGGCTCAACGAAAATTATTGTAGGTAATTAAGAAAAAATACTCAAAGCGACGCAATTTGTCTGCTAATATAAGGGCCAAGGGGGATGGAGAAGCAGTTCCTGCCCCTAAAGGCAGATAAAATTTCTCCAGGGTGATAGGGCTCAACGAAAATTATTGTAGGTAATTAAGAAAAAATACTCAAAGCGACGCAATTTGTCTGCTAATATAAGGGCCAAGGGGGTTGGAGAAGCAATTCCTGCCCACAAAGGCAGAGGAAATTTCACCAGGGTGATAGGGCTGAAAGAAAATGATGTACCTTCTTAGGAATATATACTGAAAGCGACACAATTTCTATAGAAATTTAAGAGCCAAGGGGGTTGGAGAAGCAATTCCTGCCCATAAAGGAAGATGAAATTCCTCCATAGTGATAGAGCTCAAAGAAATTTATGTAGGTAATTAAGAATAAATACTCAACGCGATGCAATTTCTCTAGAAATACAAGGGCCAATGGGGTGGAGAAGCAATTCCTGTCCATAAAGGCAGATGAAATTCCTCCATAGTGATAGAGCTCAAACAAATTTAGGTAGGTAATTCAGAATAAACACTCAAAGCGATGCAATTTCTCCAGAAATATGAGAGCCAAGGGCGTTGGAGAAGCAATTCCAGCCCATAAAGGCAGATGAAATTCCTCCAGAGTGATATGACTGAAAGAAAATTATGTACATAATAAGGAATAAATACTGAAAGCGACACAATTTCTCTAGAAATTTAAGGGCCAAGGGAGTTGGAGAAGCAATTCCTGACCATAAAGGCACATGAAGTGCCTCCAGAGTGATAGGGCTCAAAGAAATGTATGTAGGTAATTGAAGAAAATATACCAAAAGCGACGCAGTTGCTGTAGTAATATAAGGGCCGAGCGGTTTTGAGAAGCCATTAATGCCCATAAAGGCAAATGAAATTCCTCCAGACTGATAGGGCTCAACGAAAATTATTGTAGGTAATTAAGAAAAATAATCAAAGCGACGCAATTTATCCAGTAGTAAAAGGGCCAAGGGGGATGGAGAAGCAGTTCCTGCCCCTAAAGGCAGATAAAATTCCTCCAGGGTGATAGGGCTCAACGAAAATTATTGTAGGTAATTAAGAAAAAATACTCAAAGCGACGCAATTTGTCTGCTAATATAAGGGCCAAGGGGGATGGAGAAGCAGTTCCTGCCCATAAAGGCAGATGAAATTCCTCCAGAGTGATAGGGCTCAAAGAAAATGATTGTGGGTAATCAACCAAAAATACTCAAAGCGTGGCAATTTCTCTAGAAATATAAGGGCCGATGGGTTTGGAGAAGAAATTCCTGCCCATAAAGGCAGATGAAATTCCTCCAGAGTGATACTCCTCAAAGAAAGTTATGTACGTAATTAAGAATAAATACTCAAAGCTACGCAATTACTCTAGAAATATAAGGGCCAAGGGAATTGGAGAAGCAATTCCTGCCCATAAAGGCACATAAAATGCCTCCAGAGTGATAGGGCTCAAAGAAATGTATGTAGGTAATTGAAGAAAATATACCGAAAGCGACGCAATTGCTGTAGTAATATAAGGGCCGAGAGGTTTGTTGAAGCAATTAATGTCGATAAAGGCAAATGAAGTTCCTCCAGAGTGAAAGGGCTCAAAGAAAGTTATTGTAGGTAATTAGGAAAAAATACGCAAAGCCACGCAATTTCTCTAGAAATATAAGGGCCAAGGGGATTGCAGAAGCAATTGCTGCCCATAAAGGCAGACGAAATTTCACCAGAGTAATAGGACTCAAAGAAAATTATTTATGTAATTAAGAATAAATACTCAAAGCTAGGCAATTTCTCTAGAAGTATAAGGACCAAGGGGATTGCAAAAGCAATTCCTGCCCATAAAGGCAGATGAAATTCCCCCAGAGTGATAGGGATCAAAGAAAATTATTGTAGGTAATTAAGAATAAATACGCAAAGCGACGCAATTTCTCTAGAAATATAAGGGCCAATGGGGTTCGGAGAAGCAATCCCGGCCCATGAAGGCACATGAAATGCCTCCAGACGGATAGGGGTCAAAGAAATGTTTGTAGGTAATTGAATAAAACACACCGAAAGCGGCGCAATTTCTCTAGAAGTATAAGGGCCAAGGGGGTCGGAGAAACAATTCCTGATAATAAAGGTAGACGAAAATCCTCCATAGTGATAGGGCTCAAAGCAAATTATGTAGGTAATTAGGAATAAACACTCACAGGGACGCAATTTCTCCAGAAATATAAGGGCCAAGGGGGTTCGAGAAGCAGTTCCTGCCCATAAAGGCAGATGAAATTCCTTTCATAGTGATAGCACTCAGGGATGATTATAAAGGTAGTTAATAAAAAAAACTCAAAGCGATGCAATTTCTCCAGAAATATGAGAGTAAAGGGGGCTGGAGAAGCAATTCCAGCCCATAAAGGCAGATGAAATTCCTCCAGAGTGATAGGGCTCAAAGAAAATTATTGTGAGTAATTAGGAAAAAATACTCTAAGCGACGCAATTTGTCTAGTAATATAAGGGCCAAGGGGGATGGAGAAGCAATTCCTGCCCATAAAGTCACATGAAATGCCTCCAGAGTGATAAGGCTCAAAGAAATGCATCTAGGTAATTGAAGAAAATATACCGAAAGCGATGCAACTTCTCTAGAAATCTAAGGGCCATGGGGGTCGGCGAAGCAATTCCTGCCCATAAAGGCAGATGAAATTCCTCCATAGTGATAGAGCTCAAAGAAATTTATGTAGGTAACTAAGAATAAATACTCAACGCGACGCAATTTCTTTATAAATACAAGGGCCAAGTGGGAGGAGAAGCAATTCCTGTCCATAAAGGCAGATGAAATTCCTCCATAGTGATAGGACTCAGGGATGATTATAAAGGTAATTCATATAAAAACTCAAAGCGATGCAACTTCTCCAGAAATATGAGAGCCAAGGGGGTTGGGGAAGCAACTCCAGGCCATAAAGGCAGATGAAATACCTCCAGAGTGATAGGGCGCAAAGGAAGTTATGTACGTAATTAAGAATAAATACTCGAAGCGACGCAATTTCTCTAGTAATATGAGGGCCAAGGGGGTTGGAGAAGCAATTCCTGCTCATAAAGGCAGGTGAAATTCCTCCAGAGTGATAGAACTCAAAGAAAATTATTGTAAGTAATTAAGATAAAATACTCAAAGCGACGCAATGTCTCTAGTAATATAAGGGCCAAGGGGGTTGGAGAAGCAATTCCTGCCCATAAAGGAAGATGAAATTCCACCAGAGTGATATGGCTCAAGGAAAGTTAGGTACGTAATTAGGATTACATACTCAAATCGACGCAATTTCTCTAGAAAACTAAGGACCAAGGTGGTTGGAGAAGCAATTCCTGTCCATAACGGCAGACGAAATTCCTCCCGAGTGATAGGGATTAAAGATAATGAGTGTAGGTAATTAGGAAAAAATACTCAAAGCGACGCAATTTCTCTAGAAATATAAGGGCGGAGGGGGTTGGACAAGCAATTCCTGCCCATAACAGCAGATGAAATTCCTCCAGAGTGAAAGGGCTCAAAGAAAATTAGTGTAGGTAATTAAGAAAAAATACTCAAAGCAACGCATTTTCTTTCGAAAGATAAGGGCCAAGGCGGTTCGAGAAGCAATTCCTGCCCATACAAGCAGATGAAATTCCTCAAGCGTGATAGGGCTCAAAGAAAATTATGTAGGTAAATAAGGAAAAATACTCGAAGCGACAAAATTTCTCTAGTAACATAAGGGCCAAGGAGGTTGGAGAAGCATATCCTGCCCACGAAGGCAGATTAAATTCCTCCAGAGTGATAGCGCTCAAATAAAATTATGTACGTAATCAAGAATAAGTACTCAAAGCGACGCAATTTCTCTAGAAATATAAGCGCCAAATGGGATTGAGAAGCAGTTCCTGCCCATAACGGCAGATGAAATTCCTCCAGAGTGATAGGGCTCAAAGAAAATTATTGTGGGTAATCAACGAAAAATACTCAAAGCTACACAATTTCTCTACAAATATAAGGGCCAAGGGAATTGGAGAAGCAACTCCTGCCCATAAAGGCACATGAAATTCCTCCAGAGTGATAGGGCTCAAAGAAATGTATGTAGGTAATTGAAGAAAATATACCGAAAGCGACGCAATTGCTGTAGTAATATAAGGGCCGCGAGGTTTGGAGAAGCAATTAATGCCGATAAAGGTAAATGAAGTGTCTCCAGAGTGAGAGGGCTCAAAGAAAATTATTGTAGGTAATTAAGAAAAAATACGCAAAGCGACGCAATTTCTGTAGAAATATAAGGTCCAAGGGGATTGCAGAAGCAATTTCTGCCCATAAAGGCAGACGAAATTTCACCAGAGTAATAGGACTCAAAGAAAATTATTTATGTAATTAAGAATAAATACTCAAAGCTACGCAATTTCTCTAGAAATATAAGGGCCAAGGGTCTTGGAGAAACAATTCCTGCCCATAAAGGTAGATTAAACTCCTCTATAGTGATAGGGATCAAAGAAAGTTATTGCAGGTAATTAAGAAAAAACGGGCAAAGCGACGCAATTTCTCTAGAAATACAAGGGCCAAGGGGGTTTGAAGAAGCGATTCCTGCCCATAAAGGCAGATGCAATTCCTACAGAGTGATAGGGCTCAAAGGGAGTTATGTACGTAATTAAGAATAAATACTCGAAGCGACGCAAATTCTCTAGTAGTATGAGGGCCAAGGGGGTTAGAGAAGCAATTCCTGCCCTCAAATGCAGACGAAATTCCTCCAGAGTGATAGGGCTCAAATAAAATTATGTACGTAATCAAGAATAAGTACTCAAAGCGACGCAATTTCTGTAGAAACATAAGGGCCAAGAGGTTTCGAGAAGCAATTCCTGCCCACAAAGGCAGATGAAATTCCTCCAGAGTGATAGTTTTCAAAGGAAGTTATGTAAGTAATTAAGAATAAATACTCGAAGCGACGCAATTTCTCTAGTACTATGAGGGCCAAGGGGGTTGGAGAAGCAATTCCTGCCCATAAAGGCAGAGGAGATTCCTCCAGAGTGATAGGGCTCAAAGAATGTTATGTACTGAATTAAGAATAAATACTCGAAGCGACGCAATTTCTCTAGTAATATGAGGGCCAAGGGGGTTGGATATGCATTTCCTGCCCATAAAGGCAGATGAAATTCCTCCAGAGAGATAGGGCTCAAAGGAAGTTATTGTAAGTAATTGAGATAAAATACTTAAAGCGACGCAATTTCTCTAGTAATATAAGGGCCAAGGGGAACGGAGAAGCAATTCCTGCCCCTAAAGGCAGATGAAATTCCTCCAGAGTGATAGGGCTCAAAGAAGGTTATGTAGGTAATTAGGAAAAAATACTCAAAGCGACGCAATTTCTCTAATAGTATGAGGGCCAAGGGGGTTCGAGAAGCAATTCCTGCCCATAAATGCCGATGAAATTCCTCCAGAGTGATAGGGCTCAAGGAAAGTTAGGTACGTAATTAGGATTAACTACTCAAACCGACGCAATTTCTCTAGAAATATAAGGGCCAATGGGGTTGGAGAAGCAATTCCTGCCCATAACGGCAGATGAAATTCCTCCAGAGCGATAGGGCTCAAAGAAAATGACTGTAGGTAATTAAGCAAAAATACTGAAAGTGACGCAATTTCTCTGGTAATATGAGGGCCAAAGGGGTTGTTGGAGAAGCAGTTCCTGTCCATAAAGGCACATGAAATTCCTCCAGAGTGATGGGGCTCAAAGAAAATTATGTAGGTAAATAAGAAAAAATACTCAAAGCGACGCGATTTCTCTAGAAATATAAGGGCCAAGGGGGTTGGAGAAACAATTCCTGCCCATAAAAGCAGATGAAATTCCTAAAGAGTGATAGGGCTCAAAGAAAATTATGTAGGTAAATAAGAAAAAATAATCAAAGCGACGCAATTTCTCTAATAATATGAGGGCCAAGGGGTAGTTGGAGAAGCAGTTCCTGCCCATAAAGGCAGATGAAATTCCTCCAGAGTGATAGGTCTCAAAGAAAATAATGTACGTAATTGAGGATAAATGCTCTAAGCTACGCACTTTCTCTAGAAATATAAAGGCCAAGTGGATTGGAGAAACAATTCCTTCCAATAAAAGCAGATGAAATTCCTCAAGAATGATAGGGCTCAAAGTAAATTATGTAGGTAAATAAGAAAAAATACTCGAAGCGACGGAATATGTGTAGTAATATAAGGGCCAAGGGGGTTGAAGAAGCAATTCCTGCCCATAAAGGCAGACGAAATTCCTCCAGAGTGGTAGGGCTCAAGGAAAGTTAGGTACGTAATTAGAATTAAATACTCAGACCGACGCAATTTCTCTAGAAATATAAGGGCCAAGGGGGTTGGAGAAGTAATTCCTGCCCATACAGTTAGGTAAAATTCCTCCAGAGTGATAGGGATGTAAAGAAAATTAGTGTAGGTAATTAAGAAAAAATACTCAAAGCGACGCAATTTCTCTAGAAATATAAGGGCCAAGGGGTTTTGGAGAAGCAATTCCTGTCCATAATGGCAGACGAAATTCCTCCAGAGTGATAGGGATTAAAGAAAATGAGTGTAGGTAATTAGGATAAAATACTCAAAGCGACGCAATTTCTTTAGAAATATAAGGGCGGAGGGGGTTGGACAAGCATATCCTGCCCACGAGGGCAGACGATATTCCTCCAGAGTGATAGGACTCAATGAAAATTATGTAGGTAAATGAGAAAAAATACTCGCGGCGACGTAATATCTGTAGTAATATAGGGGCCAAGGAGGTTGGAGAAACAATTCCTGCCCATAAAAGCAGATGAAATTCCTCAAGCGTGATAGGGCTCAAAGAAAATTATGTAGGTAAATAAGAAAAAATACTCGAAGAGACAAAATTTCTCTAGTAACATAAGGGCCAAGGAGTTTGGAGAAGCATATCCTGCCCACGAAGGCAGACGATATTCCTCCAGAGTGAAAGGGCTCAAAGGAAGGTATGTACGTAATTAAGAATAAATACTCGGAGCGACGCAATTTCTCTAGTAATATAGGGGCCAAGGGCGTTGGAGAAGAAATTCTTGCCCATAAAGGCAGATGAAATTCCTCCAGAGTGATAGGGCTCAAAGAAAGTCATGTTCGTAATTAAGAATAAATACTCAAAGCGAAGCAATTTCTCTAGTAGTATTAGGGCCAAGGGGATTCGAGGAGCAATTCCTGCCCATAAAGGCAGATGAAATTCCTCCAGAGCGATAGGGCTCAAACAAACTTATTGTAGGTAACTAAGATTAAATACTCAAAGCGACGCAATTTCTCTAGTAATATAAGGGACCAGGGGGTCGGAGAAGCAATTCCTGCCCATAAAGGCAGATGAAATTCCTCCAGAGTGATAGGGCTCAAAGAAAGTTATGTACGTAATTAAGAATAAATACTCAAAGCGACGCAATTTCTCTAATAATATGAGGGCCAAGGGGGTAGTTGGAGAAGCAGTTCCTGCCCATAAAGGCAGATGAAATTCCTCCAGAGTGATAGGTCTCAAAGAAAGTAATGTACGTAATTGAGAATAAATGCTCTAAGCTACGCCATTTCTTTAGAAATATAAAGGCCATGGGGATTGGAGAAACAATTCCTGCCCATAAAAGCAGATGAAATTCCTCAAGAGTGATAGGGCTCAAAGTAAATTATGTAGGTAAATAAGAAAACATACTCGAAGCGACGCAATTTCTCTAGTAACATAAGGGCCAAGGAGGTTGGAGAAGCAATTCCTGCCCGTAAAGGCAGATGAAATTCCTCCAGAGTGATAGGACTCGAAGAAAATTATGTAGGTAAATAAGAAAAAATACTCGAAGCGACGGAATATCTGTAGTAATATAAGGGACAAGGGGGTTGAAAAAGCAATTCCTGCCCATAAAGGCAGACGAGATACCTCCAGAGTGATAGGGCTCAAAGAAAGTTATGTACGTAATTAAGAATAAATACTCAAAGCGACGCAATTTCTCTAGAAGTATGAGGGCCAGGGGGGTTCGAGAAGCAGTTCCTGCCCATAAAGGCAGATGAAAGTCCTCAGGAGCGATAGGGCTCAAACAAACTTATTGTAGGTAATTAAGATAAAATACTCAAAGCGACGCAATTTCTCTAGTAATATAAGGGCCAAGGGGGTTGAAGAAACAATTCCGGCCCATAAAGGCAGATGAAATTCCTCCAGAGTGATAGGGCTCAAGGAAAATTATGCAGGTAATTAACAAAAAATAATCAAAGCGACGCAATTTCTCTAATAATATGAGAGCCAAGGGGGTAGTTGGAGAAGCAGTTCCTGCCGATAAAGGCAGATGAAATTCCTCCAGAGTGATATGTCTCAAAGAAAATTATTGTAAGTAATTGAGATAAAATACTCAAAGCGACGCGATTTCTCTAGACATATAAGGGCCAAGGGGCTTGAAGAAACAATTCCTGCCCATAAAAGCAGATGAAATTCGTCAAGAGCGATAGGGCTCAAACAAACTTATTGTGGGTAATTAAGCTAAAATACTTAAAGCGACGCAATTTTTTTTAGTAATATAAGGGCCAAGGGGGTTAAAGAAACAATTCCGGCCCATCAAGGCAGATGAAATTCCTCCAGAGTGATAGGGCGCAAAGAAAGTGAGTGTAGGTAATTAAGAAAAAATACTTAAAGCGACGCAATTTCTCGGGTAATATAAGGGCCATGTGGTTTGTAGAAGCAGTGCCAGCCCACAAAGGCAAATGAAATTCCTCCAGAGAGATAGGGCTCGAAGAAAGTTAGGTACGTAATTAAGAAAAAATACTCAAAGCGACGCAATTTCGCTAGAAATATAAAGGTGGAGGGGGTTGGAGAAGAAATTCCTGCCCATAAAGGCAGATGAAATTCCTCCAGAGTGATAGGGCTCAAAGAAAGTTATGTACGTAGTTAAGAATAAATACTCAAAGGGACGCAATTTCTTTAGAAATATAACGGTCAAGGGGGTTCGAGAAGCAGTTCCTGCCCATAAAGGCAGATGAAATTCCTCCATATCGATAGGGGTTGAAGAAAATTATGTGCGTAATTAGGAATAAATACTCAAAGCAACGTAATGTCTCTAGTAATTTAAGGGCCTAGGGAGTTGGAGAAGCAATTCTTGCCCATAAAGGCAGACGAAATTCCTCCAGAGTGATAGGGCTCAAAGAAAGTTATGTACGTAATTGAGAATAAATGCCCTAAGCGACGCAACTTCTCTAGAAATATAAGGGCCAAGGGGGTTGGAGAAGCAATGCGTGCCCATAAAGGCAGATGGAATTCCTCCAGAGTGATAGGGCTCAAAGAAAGTTATGTAGGTAATTAAGAAAATATACTGAAAGCGACGCAATTTCTCGAGTAAAATAAGGGCCGAGGGGATTGGAGTAGCAATTCTTGCCTACAAAGTCAGATGAAATTCCTGCAGAGAGATAGGGCTCAAAGAAAGTTATGTACGTAGTTAAGAATAAATACTCAAAGCGATTCAATTTCTCTAGTAATATAAGGGCCAAGGGGGTTTGAGAAGCAATTCCTGCCCATAAAGGCAGATGAAATTCCTTCAGAGTGATAGGGCTCAAAGAAAGTTAGGTACGTAATTAAAAATAAATTAATTAAAAATAAATTAAAAATAGGACTTCCTGCCCAGTAAGTCAGATGAAATTCCACCAAGGTGATAGGGCTCAAAGATAGTTATGTGCGTATTTAAGAATAAATAATCAAAGCGACGCAATTTCTCTCGAAACATAAGGGCCAACGGGGTCGGAGAAGCAATTACTGCCCATAAAGGCAGATGAAATTCAACCAGAGTGATAGAGCTCAAAGAAAATAATGTACGTAATTAAGAATAAATACTCAAAGCGACGCAATTTCTCTAGAAATATAAGGGCCAAGGGGGTTGGAGAAGAATTTACTGCCCATAAAGGCAGATGAAATTCCTCCAGAGTGATAGGGATCAAATAAAGTTACGTACGTAACTAAGACTAAATACTCAAAACAACGCAATTTCTTTAGAATTATAAGGGCCAAGAAGGTCGGAGAAGCAATTCCTGCCCATAAAGGCAGATGAAATTCCTCCAGAGTGATAATGCTCAAAGAAAATTATGTAGGTGATAAAGAAAAAATACTCGAAGCGACGCAATTTCTCTAGAAATATAAAGGCCAAGGGGGTCGGAGAAGCAATTCCTGCCCATAAAGGCAGATGAAATTCCTCCAGAGTGATAAGGCTTAAAGAAAATTATGTATGTGATAAAGAAAAAATATTCGAAGCGACGCAATTTCTCTAGTAATATAAGGGCCAAGGGGTTCGAAGAAGCAATTCCTGCCCATAAAGGGAGATGAAACTCCTCCAGAGTGACAGGGCTCAAAGAAAGTTATGTACGTAATTAAAAATAAATACTCAAAGCAACGCATTTTCTTTCGAAATGTAAGGGCCAAGGCAGTTGAAGAAGCAATTCCTGCCCATAAAGGCAGATGAAATTCCTCCAGTGTGTTAGGGCTCAAAGAAAGTTATTGTCGGTAATTAAGAAAAAATACTCAAAGCGACGCGATTTCTCTAGAAATATAAGGGTGGAGGGGGTTGGAGAAGCAATT
>CAKNWT010301101.1:0-11469 GCA_932066315.1 Andricus coriarius | reverse complement strand
ACATAGGGCGAGTTAATAATCAATTCAATTAGGCAAAAATAATTGTTTAAGCAAATAATTATTGTTTATAACTATATTCTTTATTATTGCAATATAGTTGTGGTTTCTTTTGAAATGTTTAACTTTTTACCCACTTTTCACTTAGTGAGGATAATAATTAATGCAAAATAACAAACATGCCTATTCAAACAATTGATTATTGTTCATAACTATATTGTCTCAGAGTAATGCTATAAAGTTTCTTCTTTTCTAAACTATTTATTTTTGCTTTGACTTTTTAGTTATGAACAAATAATAAGTGAATCTCAACAAGAATCATTTTTTAAATTGTATTTTACTTTCTTGAGTGAATTATTTTTGCTCTTTTCCCAATGTTGAAAAAAATTGATTTAAACAAAAAAGCTATGTTACACAAGAGACAAAAACATAGAACGGAATAGTTAGGAGTAGGTGGGGGAACTAGGTGTTTGCAACAAGAAGTTTATTGGAAAATATGAAAGAAGAATTTGGAATTGAACATATTTTGATATCAGCCTCCTTCCAGCAAAATATTTTCACAAAAAAGATGGAGATTGTTTAACATATGTTTCTCTCTAATGTTTATTTATCATTTGTTCATAAGTAAAACGGCAAAGCAAAGTTAAACATTTAAGAAGAAACCGCAACTTTCTGGCACTTATATAAGAAAAAATAGTTTTAAACTATAGTAAACTGTTTAAACAACTGCTTTTATTAACTTCCATTATTTATTACCTGACTAAGTGAAAACTGGGTGAAAAGTTAAAAATTTTCAGAAAAAACCGCAACTTTCTACCATTAAGCAAAGACAATATTACTAGCAATATTAATAAATCGTGCAAACAACTATTTTTATTAACTTAAATTAATTATTACTTCACTCTAATTGAAAATCGGACCAAAGTTGAAAAATTCAGAAACAAACCGCAACTATCTATTATTAATATAGAAAAAGATAGCTGTAGACAATAATAATTTGTTTAAACAATTATTTTTGCTATATTAAATAAAACATTAACTCAGTCTAAGTGAAAAGTGAAACAAAACTTGGAAATTCAAGAAAAAACCACAATTTCCCGCATTATATAAAGATAATATTATCACAATAATCAAACATTGTTTAAACAATTATGTTTGTCAACATTAATAAACTATTAACTCTCTCTAATTGTAAATTGGGCAAAAAGTGGAAAATTGTTGAAAAACCCGCAACTTTCTATCTCCATTCTAAGAGAAAATTGCTAAAAAACAATAATAAATTGTTTACAAAATTAATGTAAATATCCAATTCTCAGTATAAAGCAGTGTTTCATGTATCAGAAACAATTTGAATTAAAAAACCGTAAAGAAATCATAATTAGCGCAAAAAACTCGCAAAACCCATTTTTTATTCGTACTCTATGGAAAATTGTGAAGAGAAATGTCGAGTTTCAACTCGATTCAGCTAATATTGACGATTGTAAATAAGATTTACAAAACCGTCTTTTTTTCTTATGGAAAATACGTGTTAAACTTCATGGGACTTACGGGCCTCTGAATATCATTAAAACAAAAAATGCATTTATTTATGTGTGGATTCGAACAAATTTCCGGGCGTTAGTCATAAAACTTCGAAAAAAATGTTCCAATGTATTTTTGGACCACCCTATTGCGCACGTTTTTTAATTATAAAAACAAGACAATGAAAATACTTGTAATATTATATATTTATTGAAATAATACATTTTTCAGGGTAGCTCAAAATAAAAATTAATGCAAAATAAAGAACGAATATTAAAGTGATCATGAAAAATAACATTTTTCTTTAATTTGAGAAACGTGAATGAGCAGTCCCAGACCGAATTACAGAAATAACTAGAAAATACACTTTATATGTAGAAAAGATCACATTTTGGAAAAAAATCGAGTGCGAAGCACGTTATACATGATGAGAATGTGTTCGTTAAAGCTGAAGGAGCTT
Organism: Andricus coriarius; assembly: GCA_932066315.1. Lineage (NCBI taxonomy): Eukaryota > Metazoa > Arthropoda > Insecta > Hymenoptera > Cynipidae > Andricus > Andricus coriarius. The sequence continues at coordinate 9,491 of CAKNWT010301101.1, read as the reverse complement.
TAACAAAAGCTAATTCACGATCACCAAATTACAGTTGTCGATGCTTTGACCTTTAATTTTGAAAGAAATGTGCATTATCTGGGGTATAAAGACCGAACGCAAACATTATTTATGTTCACTTGAATTTTCTGTTTGCATCTCTCCGATTGAATTTATTAGTTTATCAATTAAAGGTTTAAAACATGTACTATAGTTGACCTTTACTGACTTCCTTCTGATCATTGCATTAATATTTTTAAATAACGGTATGTGCTGAGCATTTCAAAATTTTCAACTTTAATTATATTTGAAAGCTGTAAATGATATCATCTTTATGTTGTTTGGGATACTAATTTAAATTTGCCGCTACTAATGTCCCTTCAGCCGCGCAGGCGCATTGAGAGCATTAGTTCCGCATTTGGTCGTTGTGCAGCGCTAGTGCTGTCCTTCCTCGCAACTGAGATTAATCGCCAAGGATATAAGAATGCTTCAACTTGTAGCGACGAATTAATTTGCAAGGCGGCCGTGGCCTGCCGATTGTTATACCTTTTTATGTCCGTGAAGTTAATTAACTTTTCGGACTTTACAAAATAAATGAATTTTTTCTAATAGCTTTGTGGTTTGTTAGGAATTCTTTTTCAGTCTTCTTTCATAATCATAACTTTTCAACAATAGAATAACGAAGAAAAGCTATTTGTCTAGCGTAAATGAAATTTTTTTATTTTAATACAAATTAAAAATTTCAACATAAAATCGATTTCTGACTTGATTATATGAATTAGAGCTATTTTCATTGAAAATATTGTTTTCTCTGTCCACAATTTGTTCCGTTAATGTACTTTTTTCAAAGCGGACATGAACCTATGTTTTAACCTAGGTTTAAGTATAGGTCTAAACCTAGGGCAGACATGGTTTTTTCTCCTGGCCACTTGGACCAAGTCTTAAGAAAAGACCAGGTTTTTTCAGGAAGTGTGCTATGTGGGCTTACTCCTCAAGATCTCAGCGTAGACGCGGCAACGTCGCAATTTTTCAAGGTGTCTGGTTTGACAGTTGTGCTCTTTGATTGCAAATGAAAATTTAATATTTTTTGAAAATGACAGATCGATTAGTAGTTGAAGGTGAATTTACGAAAAAGAAATATTCTCATTAAAGATTGAAAGATGTTGCGCATGCGCTAGACCCTCTAGGCTCTCTGACAGCGTTGCCGGATAGCTACCACGTTCTTGTTTCATTTTTCGAATAATTCAAAATTCTCAAACTTTGCATACCTCTCATTCTCAAACTAAGAGGACAAAAATTCTGAAATTTTTTTAAATCTTCATGAAACCCCCTTCTAACATATATTAGTTTTTGTAAAAAACGGTTAGAATAGTTTAAGAGTTAGAGTTAGAAATGTAACATTTTCCTATGCTTGGGATAGGCTTTACGTGTATAAGGGTTCAACTTTGATCTTAATTATCTCAGCTCAGGAGAGGACAACATTTTTTTAAATTTCGCAAACGTTTATATAACATTCCAAAGAACCTATAGTCAAAGTTTAAACAAATCCGTAAGAAAAGTGCGTTCGTGACCGGACCTCCTTAAACGCATTCAATTACGAAAGTAACATAAGCAGAATTACATTTCTAGAATGAATAATGCTTCCAAAGAGATTTTATATAAATGCAATGTGATTCACTTATTTTGAATACCTGGTGTAGAACTGAATTTTTTTTGGTAAATTAAAGTTTTGTTTATATTAATTAGAACGCTAATTGAAAAAAATAATTATACGCGTTTTTTGCTTCCTCATAGAGGAAGCTTTGTAATGATAGCATTTTCCAAAAATTTTAAATTCATTTAATTAAAACTTCCTCAATTTAATAATGTCCAATACAATTTTGTAAGCAATTGTCCGGATGTGTGTGTGTATGTGTGGATGTCACACTTTTTTGTGAACACGAAAACTTGAAAACGGTTGCAGATGAATTGACGAAATTTGGAGGGCTTATTTAAACCACTAATATCTTGACATTAACCGAAGGATTTCGAAAAATATTTATTGCATTTTTTTAGCACTTAATAATATTTTTAAAATCGGTTTTTTATAGTAAAACTTTTTTCATTAACATAATTTAAAGTTTTTTGCAAGAATATAAAAGATTCATTGGTTCGAGACGAATCGATTGACCTATAATACCAATACATTTGATTGAAGAGTAAGGAAGCTATAGTAATGCATAATATTTGAAAATACGGGTTTTTATAGTAAAACTTTTTTCACTAAAATAATTCAAAGTTAATACACGAATAAAAAAGATTCCTTGTTTCGAGAGGAATCGATTGACCTATAATATTAATATATTTGATTGAAGAGTAAGGGAGTTTTGGTCATTTATATTATATTAAAAATATAGTTTTATAGGAAAAATGTTCTCATTCTCATAATTTAAAGTTGATGTGAGAATAGAAAAGAGGTGTTGATTGTAGACGAATCGATTGACTTATAATATTCATGTATTTCATTGAACAGTAAGGGAGCTATGGCAATGCATAATATTTGAAATAGCGATTTTTCATAGTGACATTTTTTTCATTAACATAATTCAAAATCGATTTTGAATTTTTGTTAAAAATTCGTCTTTCTTTGTTGAATTCCACTGTTTTTTATTAAAAAATTTAAATAATATTTCTTTAAAAATACAACATCTTCGTTGAAAGTTAATTTTTTTAATTGAAAACTTAACTCTTAACTTAAATTAACTTTGCATAAAGCTGGCGAAGGGATAGGGTGCAATAGAATTCCCCTCTTCCCTTTTCCAGCTCGAAAAATTACGATTTAAAAAGCAAAATTTGATTTGTTTGATTTTTTCATTGTATTTAAAAAATTGTTGTATTATTTTGTAATTTTGTATTTTTTGTATTCTTTAATTGATCAAAATGAAAACTTTAGTTTATCTATTATTTGAAAAAACGACAAATGCTTCCTCTATGAGGAAGCAAATACATTTGCTAACGAGAAGCAACGTGTTCGTGAAATGAGCACAAATACAAATAAAGTGGAAACACTCGGGATCGAATTTACAGCTAGTGATCAAAAGGTAAACCAAAATTTTTACGACGGGGATCCTTATACGCGTGTGTAGGTAGGGTGAAGAAATTAATTACCGAGTCACAGTGTGCCTCGACTGACTTCAACCGAAAAATGCTTGCATATGCCGATTTCTTTTAGAATATACTTCTGGGATGCCCCACGATCATTTGAGCCCAAAAAGAAAAAAATCGCTTTAGCCCTTTTTGAGAAAACTCTTTTTTTTATCTTTTTTTGAATAGAGGTTAATCAACATATTTTAATGAAAATAAGTTAAACGTGGAATTTCATTGGCTTCTCAAACCATTCAGCTTGGAATCCAGAAAAGGGCTACAGGTGCTGAACATCGTACGAGAACTAAAACCCTTCAATATTTTTGAAAAATGGTCCTAAACAACTTAACAGGAATTAAAGTGCTTGAAATTTTCTGCAAAATGAAAAAAAATCGAATATTCTATCTCTAAAAGTTTGGGAGTTATGGCCCTAAGAAGTCGATTTTAAGCGAATAATTTGAATGAAAAACAATATATTGTTTTGGGGAAATAACTTATTTCCTGTGGATATCGGGTAAAAATTGCCGAATAATTAATTAAGAAGACTTCATTTTGAGAAGATCTAAAAAAAACATTCCTCTAGCTCTAATAGAACCAAAATTACGGGCTTTTGAATATGACCCTTTTTTTATGAAATTTTGTTTAACATCAATTTTATAAATAAAATTTCTCGTTTCTCAAAAGAACTCATTTCCTCAGCGTTTTAGGTGAAAGTTTTCAGTAAGTTATTTAAAAAAGACTTAATTTTGAGTGGATCTAAAAAGCAATGCTCTAGCTGTAATAGAACCAAAATTATGGCCTTCTGAATATGGCCCTTTTATATGAAATTTTGTTCAACATCCATTTTTTAAATAAAATTTATCATTTTCAAAAAGAACTCATTTCTCGAGCAATTCAGGAGAAAGTTGCCACCAGATAGGTTAAGGAGCACCTAAATTTGAGCAGATCTAAAAAAAATATTGCTCTAGCTCTAATCGCATTGAAATTATGGCCTTCTGAATATGATCCTTTTGTAATGAAATTATGTTAATCATCATTTTTTTAACAAATAATGTTAGAGCATTATTGTTTTTTAGATTTGCTAAAAATTAGGTCCTCCTTAACCTATCTGGTGGCAACTTCCTACTGAAATTTCCGGGAAATGAGTTCTATTAGGAAACCAATAAATTTTATTTAAAAAATTGATGTTGAACAAAAGAGGGATCCCAAAATTTTCCCCTTTTTTTGCACCCAACGTAGCTTTTCAAGGAAAGAACATAAATTGACGCAACAAAGCTCAAAATAATCGTCAATGCATGCTGTAACCGGGTTTGTCATTAGTTTACCCTTTCAATCACTTTTAACACTTGAAAATTGAAAAACTACCCCTAATTGGAAGTGAAAAGTACTTCATGCATAAGAACGTGATTGAAATAGCTTTTGACTATGTTTTTTATGTAGGCACGATCGCGTTGGGATATTAACGTATATTCTCTACGTCCATTCTTCTTACATAGCAAACAGTGATGCTTCGACTCTTGAAAATCGAAAAACTACCCCTATGACGGGGTGGAAAATACGTCATAAACAAGAAAGGGTATAAAATATTTTTGAATTATTTCCCCCCCATATATAGAATCAATTAGTGTCAATGTATAATAACTAAGTTTATTATACTTCTTAACACCATTTCAATCCATAAAAACCAAAAATCTACCCCTATCAGGGGGTAGAAAGTACTTCATGACCAAGATCGAGGACACAATATTTTTTTTCTATAGATATGGTCAAGCTAGTGCCAATCTATAATAAGATCGTAAATTATTCTTACTTAGCACCATTTCAATCCTCAGAATCCCGAAAACTAACCTTATTAGGGGGTGGAAACTACACCGGTACTATAAAAGTAGGTAGAATAGTTTTCAATAATTTTTTATCAAATAGTACGCTTAGACTCTTGACAATCGAAAAACTACCCCTATGAGGTGGTGGAAAATACGTCATAAACAAGAAAGTGTATAAAATATTTTTCAATTATTTTCCCCCACATATATAGAATCAATTAGTGTCAATTTATAATAACTACGTCAATCATACTTACTTAGCACCATTTCAATCTATAAAAAACGAAAAACTACCCCTAATAGGGGGCAGAAAGTACTTCATGACCAAGAACGAGGATAAAATATTTTTTAATTAGTTTTTTGTGTAGATATGCTCACACTAGTGCTAATGTCTAATAGTTTTTCATCATAACATTGTAATATGTACCTTAATTATACTTACTCAGTGACGCTTCAACTCTTGAAAATCGAAGAACTACCCCTACAATGATTTATTGGGTTATGGGTTATATAAACCTATATAGTGGAGGTGCGTGCATATTTGGCTGTATGTGTTTGTACATGTGTATGCACGCACCATAGGGGTATATAACCCATAACCCAACAACTCATTGTAGGTGTAGTTTTTCGATTTTACAGTGTCAAAGCGGCACTGTTTGATGAAAAACTATTGAAAACTATTCCACCTACTTCTATAGTACCGGTGTAGTTTCCTACCGCTGATAGAGGTAGTTTTTAGGATTCTTGGAATTTCAGTGGTGCTAAGTAAGAATAATTATCAAAGTTATTATACATTGGCTCTAGCGTGACCATATCTATAGAAAAAAATAATTTAAAAAGTATTTTATCCTCGTTCTTGGTCATAAAGTACTTTCTACCCCCTGATAGGGGTATTTTTTCGGTTTTTATGGGTCGAAATGGTGCTAAGTAAGTAGAATTAACGTAGTTATTATACATTGACACTAATTGATTCTCTCTATGAGGAAAAAAAAAATCAAAAATATTTTATACACATTCTTCTTTATGACGTATTTTCCACCACCTCATAGGGGTAGTTTTTCGATTTTCAAGAGTCTAAGCTTCACTGTTTGATAAAAAATTATTGAAAACTAGTCTACCTACTTTTATAGTACCGGTGTAGTTTCCACCCCCTGATAGGGGTAGTTTTCGGGATTCTGAGGGTTGAAATGGTGCTAAGTAAGAATAATGTACGATGTTATTATAGATTGGTACTAGCGTGACCATATCTATAGAAAAAAAAAATTGTATCCTCGATCTTGGTCATGAAGTACTTTCTACCCCCTGATAGGGGTAGGTTTTTGGGTTTTATGGATTGAAATGGTGCTTAGTAAGTATAATTAACGTAGTTATTATACATTGACACTAATTGATTTCACCTAAACGCTGAGGAAATGAGTTCTTTTGAAAAGCGTGAAATTTTATTTATAAAATTGATGTTAAACAAAATTTCATCAAAAACGGGTCATATTTAAAGAGCCATAATTTTGGTTCTATTAAAGCTGGAGCAATGTTTGTTTTATATCTACTCAAAATCAAGTCTTCTTTAATTAATTATTCAGCAATTTTTACCAGATATGCATAGGAAATAAGTTATTTACCCAAAACTATATATACATTTTTTTCATTTAAATTATTCGCTTAAAATCAACTTCCTGGGTCCATAATTCCCAAACTTTTAGAGACAGAACATTCGATTTTTTTTTCATTTTGCAGAAAATGTCAAGCACTGTAATTCTTGGTTATGTGTTTGAGTCATAGGATGAACTGGAATAGAGCAATTTACAAAAAAAAAACAGATTTTTTCCCACTGTTTTCACCATTTTTCAAAAATATTGAAAGGTTTCAGTTCTCGGAAGATGTTCAGGATCTGTAGCCCTTTTTGGATATCAAACTGAATGACTTCAGCTAATGAAATTCCACGTTTAACTTGTTTTCATTAAAATATGTTCCCGTGTGGAAATTGCCAAATGATTGCCCAATTACAAGTTTGGCCCCAACTTGGAAAATTATTTCATGGCTACAACAGGGTTAATATCTCAAATCTAGTTAGGGCCAAGTCTGTTTCACATCTCTTGATTGCAGCGCCATCAACTTGGCTGTGCATCTATTTTCAGTCGGGCTCCATCTTGAACTTTTTGAACACAACTAGGTTTGTTTGAGGTTGTCTTGGCGAGTGTTTTTGTGATTTATTTTATATTAATTATTAAAGTGTGATTCAAATGATCAAAAATGCCGAAAGTGAAAAGCTTTTGTCGCGTTCAAAATTTTAATTAAAATTGGTTTAATAACTCCTTGCTTATTTAATAAACTATACATTATTTTATAGAATTACACTTTCTGAAATATTGTTTACAGAAAAGTAGCTGTCCAGTTAACTGATCCTTTAAAGTTCGAAAATGAAAAAAAAATTAATCTCTAAAACGTAGATTACCTGAAAATCAAATTGCAAGTACTTCAATATTTTATTAATCAAATAATTGTAAATAATTGTATTTAAAATTAAGTTTACCAGTTCTGTCAAGATCATCTTTTTTCAATTTATATTATCGAATCATTTAAATGTTCAAAATGTCAACACCGTCTGGATCCATTGCTTTCATTTAGTTTCATGTAAATTTGAATTTGCGCGCCGAACTCTAATATCGATTGTCGGTCTCTTCGATTCATTCTTTGGTAATGCGGCGACTTCGCTATAATAAAACATGTGACTTTCGTGGCACCTACTGCGCAGGTCACTCGTACCCTATATTTATGCTTCATCGCCGAGAAGACAGCGCACCATTGGGGCCTTCCCCGCATTGCAAATTTATAAGGCAGTTTCCGGCCGCACGGTTGAATATTTTGGTCTGATTTTTCGCCTACCTCATCTACGTATGGGTCTCTTTTGCTGCTAAGTCTCGTTTTTTTTTTTAAATGTTTATATTTGAAGTTATAAACAAAAAGAAAAGAACAATAGAAAAAAAAATACAGTGCTTCTCAGTACTAGCTGAGTCTGTTTTTTCGAGATCTAGCCCGTGGACCCTCTTGAAATTTACGAGGCAGGCTCTCCGGAGAGCGAGTGGAGACTCGGGAGCGTGTCGAATTGCTTGAAACGGATGACCCTTCCATTGTTATGAGATGCAGGCCAGTTCAAAAAACTGCAATTGTGAAAGCATCGCGTGATTCAATTTTAATTAGCAGAAATGTTTTATTCGTATAATTTCAAGAAATTGAAAAAAAGATTCATGAAAATCGGATAATATTTGCAGTAATAATAGAAATTTTCAAGTGCACACGCTAGTACAGCGAGGTGCACCACGGTATGGGAGGAAATGCATTTTTTTCGTTCAAATGGCCTACAGCCTTCAATTTTGCCTCAATCCGCAATTAATTTTTTTTAAATTGAAGGGTGCTAAATTTCCAAGAGAACCTTGGTCAGAGATTCTTGCATTTCCATTTCTTTATTTATTATATATCTACTTTAAGTATGAGAAAATCGAGATTTTTCACAAGATCATTGTTTACTCTTCAATAGCGGTTTGCATCTACTGGAAATCATGTTAAATCGATGCAAGAGTACTCCCAGAATGCAAATCATTTGATGATTGTCTGTTTGAATTGTTCTAAACAAATGACATTAACAAACAGCCACGTACTGCAATTTTGGTTTAAAAATATTTCTTTGCAGATGAATATGTTTTCAGTTATATTGAGAGTGACTGTTAGTCGCAATTATCATGAGACATCAACAATTGTAAATGTTGTAAACAATTGTTTCCGAAAATTAGAATTCGTTTCTTTCTTCATTATCTGAAATTATGTGGATATTGAAATGAAATAAGTAAATACAAAAACTTTGTCCTCGAAAATAATGGTTTTTGCACTATACTTCGAATGTTTGTGAGAGAGATTTGCAGTAACTGTTTCAATGTAAAATTCACAAGAAATAGTTATTATTTAATTTTAAATATTACGATTCGTACGTTTTGAACAATATTGTAATTGTTATTGAGAAAAGTTTGTTCTTCTCTGACAATAGTTAGAATTATCGTGAGAGTCATTGTCAGTGACAATTTTTTTATGAAACGTTATTTGTTTTGAAAATTGTGGAATTTGTGCTTTTGCAATTTCCGATTTTCCTTTATATTTAAATTGCTGCAGATATTATTGAAGAAGAACATAGATTCAATTACGTATATTCAAATACAAATCGTAAACAAATGAAATAAGTAAATACAAACCTGTGTCCTTTTCGGCCTGCAAAATACTTTTTCTTGCACTGAAATTGCTTCAAATTTTTGTGAGACAGATTCTCTGTCACTAATTCGATGTAAAAATTAACATTACATCATTATTATTGTCCATTCTTGCAATCTTCAATGTCACGAATTTTTCGTGTATTAAAAAAAGTCATTTAGTGATCCATTTTACGAGATCAATACACAAGTCACCTAAGGCCAAAATACACATACCATGACAAAAAATCTGTATCGGAATTATCTTGAATGATTCAGTGGAGTCCAACTTTGATAAAATCGCTCATTTCCAGATGTCGCAACAAAACTG
>CAKNWT010301100.1:0-33441 GCA_932066315.1 Andricus coriarius | reverse complement strand
GTAATATATAATATAATAAAATTTGTGACATACTCAACTATATATAAATATATAAAATAATAAAATATGTGATGTTGATCCTATATATTTATACCCCATCAATTTTTACTATGGCGCAGAAAAAAGTATAAGGGTAGAATACAAGTATTGTCATTAATGTGTAAAGTTACTTTGTGAAATTAGAAACATATGTTTCAACATAACATATATATCTTTTTATGCAGCAATAAACGCACGGTCGAAGAGAAAAACACAACAAATAAAACAAACCTCGAGACTAATTGTTTACAGTGTAATGAATGAAACTTAAAATACTGAAGAGAAAACAGCACGCATACACATCGAGGGACTAGAGTCACAGCACAGAAAAAATACAAATTGTTCAGAAAACTCGGGAAAACATGGGAAATGATGCAAAACGAGACGAGACCGCGGGACGAGAAGTCGCCATACAAATCGCAAAGACACTTGTGGCGCGTAGGGCATTTCCGTTGGATCGACGAAGGCTGCTGCGCCATATATGTATTATTCAGCGACAGCGGGCCATGTGGCCAAAGCCTAGACAGCGGTACCAGCGTGTGACCTCCATTTTCTTGCGTAAGCGACAGGACACTTTATGAGACTGACCCTGATCTTACCTGCTGGCTGCTCGCCAAAATGTCTTCTGACGGCAGCCTCGACCTCCTCCGCGTCTGTGGTTGTGTCGAGGTCAAATACCTCGACCTCAGTGCGAGGGACCAGCTCTCTCACACTGCCACCTTTTCCGGCGGCCTCTCTAATAGGTTTTGTAATAACCGCCTCAGATCTAGCTCGCCTCTTTCTCTCCTTCTTCTTAGTAGTTTCGGTTGCCTGTGTAGGCATCCCTTTCTCGTCCTTTTTGGTTGTCGAGGTCGTTGGCGCTGTAGCGCCACGTGTTCTCGGCCTTTTGCTTCTCGGCTTGAAGGGACTCTTCTCTACTGGACTCAGGGTGGTCTCCCTCTCTCGCTTCCTATCATGGAGAGTGGGAGCCGCCATGGCTTCGTCAGTCTGAGTGCAGCTTTCATCCGTCTTGCTCGTTTCCTTCTCCTTACGGGTCGTCGCTCTAGTACGGGCAGTTCGTCCAACATTCTCGATCAAATCCATATGAAGCCCTTCGATCGTCATAGAGTGATCGCGCAGTTCGTCCACGAGTCGCTCCGCTCGTTCCAGCCCGTCCAAAATTGGAAGCCACATGTTCCTCTTAGATCTGCTAAAATCCAAAATTTCTTTGATGATGCCTCGTAACTCTTCAAAGAGACCATACGTCTTAGAGAGTTTGGCATCCATTTCTGCGATGTCCATTTTGTTGATGGACACTTCCACTTCCTCTGTCACGTTCAAAGGACGACCCAAATCTTAGCAGACGCTCCTTTACAAGTATGATTGGTTCCCCCCAAAATCCATGAAACCGGCACTGACCACCGGGGCTGGAACCCGATCCGAATCATTGGGGAGATTGCTACTCCCTTGGGGTATATTGTTTTGTGCATTCTTCCTCATGGCTGGTTTCTCGTCCGGGGTTCCTTCCCCTAGATGGTTTATTGTCCGCCCCGGATATTTGATTTCCCTGGTACCACCCATATCTGGGAGGCGTTCCCCTATCCGCAACCTGGGGAGGCGCCCGATGGCGGACCAGCAACCCTACACGGGAGACGACGATGGTGCAGGTGGTGATAATGGAGATCATGAAGAAATCATTCAAGAATACGAATTTCCCGTATGACTGGGAAAAGATAATCCACTGTTAGAAAATTATCTCGACGATGCTATGGAGATTGTCCTTCCCAACAACGAACTAATGAGAGTGTTACAAGAAGACGACCTTTTGGAGGTAGTGGATGCACAAACAGTTGTCAATCGTGGTGAACTTTTTTAAATGTTAATTAAGTACGTCATTTTACACGAGCTTACACACACTGCTGTGACAAATTTATTTAAATCAGTAAATTGTATGCTTGGAAGGCCAGTGCAAAAATAATGCCCAATTTGTACAAAAGTTATTTCACTCCATCATAGAGCATTCAAAACATTCTACTCGACATTTAACATAAAAAGCCAACGAAAAAGCATTATTAGATTATCTAACTTTCAAGTTTAATTGCGACAAAGCAGTGAAATTTGAAGGTTCGACGGATTCTGTGTCTCCATTTTATGTAATGCTCAATGAATTACCCATGGAGGCTAGAACAGCAAACGTTATAGTTTGTGACTTGTGGTTTGGGTAAGGCAAACCGGACATGAATGTTTTTCTTTAAGCGGTCGTCAAAGACATCAATTCTATGGCAAACTCCAGAATTTCATGCAACATATGAGGAGAAATGCGATTTTTGAAGCTCTATGCAACTTGTTGTTGCGCTAATTCTGTTGCGCGAGCACCTATGCAAGGTATCACCCAACTTAACGGCTTTTACGGCTGTAGTTTGTGCCTAGACCGAGATGAATGTATACTCAATGCCAAAAATACCGGCGTTTGCGCAAAGTATCCTATCGTAATTCCGCCCCGTAACCAGCGAAGTGAAGAACAAATGCTGCGATGTATGAGTTTACTGGTATATCCTTTGGATTCTACCAATTCAATGTCTGAAGACGTTTTAAATCCTATTTCCAGAATACAGCTGCAACAATCAAGTCCTGCGAATGAAATTAATTTTATGTCTGCAGAATTTTTAAATTCTGTTGATCCTAGTATTTCCGGAACACATCAGCAGATAACTAATCTTATGAATCCGTTCAATTCTTTAAATCCTACGAATCCTGGTAATTCTTAAGATTGTGACTGTCTGTTTGGTATTAAGCGCGTATCATGATTAAGAAATTTAAAGAAATTCGACATCGTACTTGGATTCGTATCCAACGACATGTACTTCGAACGATTGGGAATCTCGCCAAAATTTGCACACTATTGGTTTGACAACAAGCTTTCGGCAATGTCGAGCACCTTATCTGTTTCTGACATGAAAATAATTGACAAACTCGTGGACATCATTCAGATGTCACACCAAAGTATGCGTTCAAATCGGGTAATAAGCGGCAGATCGCATTTGAAAGCAAAAGAATGGGAGAATGGGACACTGTACTTCAGTTGAACAATTCTGAAAATGTTTCTAAAAAAGAAACTAAGTAGTGTATTGGGAATTATTTGTTGAAGCAGCGCATATATCCCTAAAACCTACTATTACTCAAGCTGAATAATTAGAACACATGGAATATTTGTTGAAGAAGTTTGTGCTTTACAATTAAGAGTATTACACAAAAGGTGCTATGACCTACAATGTTCACCAACTACTACTTATCCTTTTGAAACAGCTCACAGTAAATTACTCAGAACGGTGAGGGAATACTTCTTTAATCTAAAGAAACGAAATACACCAAAAACCTTGAAAGTTAATTATGTGAGATATTTCGGTGCTGCTAAAGAGGCAAAAAGAAGATGGACTAATGAACTCCAATTGCCCGAAGATACAATCTCTTATACAAGAATAATCAAAGATAATTGTATCTACTCAAAAGAAAGGAGTAATGATGATCGATCAAATAATAGTTTTCCTAAACTCACGACTGGTAGGGGAAAGTGAAGTATGGTGTCAGTGCGCGGCACGGTGACTCTGGCAAATAATGCTCATGTTTTTTAATTTTCATACTAGCTTTTTCACATCAAATAGCTTTCTTGAGTACTAACAAAAAGTATTTTACGTAAAAAACTAATATGAAAATGAAGAAACATGAGCATTAGTTACAAGAGTCACCGTGCCTCGCACTGGCACCATATCCACTGTTAAGGCTCATCTCAACCTCTGTGCAGTTCTTCAAATAGTAAGAATCTAGGGAAATGATTTTTTCTCTATAAATCTGAACGAAATATCGATTTATTAAAATTATATCAACGATTTGTGCAAACAGAAGCAGGTTGACTGTTCCCAAGCAAAGTAGCTGAAATTAAAATTAACATCTTATGGATGTAAAGCCTATTCAGAGGTATAAAAGTTCTAACATTATTCCTATATATCGACTACCTCTTCGATCGCTCCATGATGCACGAAAAGTACGGCGTGACTGCGAATAGCTAGTAATTTTAATTAGATTTTCATAAGTTTGTATTTTTAGGGAAAGTATGTTGATTAAGGGCATGTGCCACTAACCCTATACACTTCCACGAAAAAGCCGTTTCGCGCACCACCTGCAGGCATCGAAATGCCACTTTCTCGCAATGTTCGCCAAAGCATCCTCTAGATGCCTGTGCAAAAAAGCCTTTCCATGGAAGTGTAACAAAAAATGGAGTTGGGGACTCGTGCGCAAAAATAGCAAAGAATCACTCGTGCGAAGGAACAGCACTCACCCCTCGGTTCATCTTCGGTTCACGTCGACTTGCCTTTGGATTCCTGCTGCGCCTTCCCACTCATGCGGGGATTGCCATCGTCGCGCACTTGTTTTCACCCGATTTCTCGTGCATTTCTATATGTAACCACATGGTTTCTCCGTTGAAATCAACTTTTTTCTGTATTAGTATCAACCCTTCTTCGGAAATTTACCTAAATGTTTCCTTCGGTCATCACAGTCTTTCTCATTGGAGCACCGAGCGAGGCCTCTGTGAGATTAATGGAATATCAATAATATTCATATCAATATAATAATATTACTGAAACAATACCGATTTCGGTTTTCATTTCTTTGGAATCGAACCGAAGGGCTTATAACAAAGCCACCGAAGGCGTCCTCTGGTTGCAGATAGAGGGGCTCTGTACCAAGGGTTTCTGCTGATTATGAGTTCAATAAATAATAAGCAGTTGCGTATAATTGTTCAGTGATGGTCTCGAAGGAATAGCACCTAAGCGGAGGCGTAAGAACCGTACCAAAAGCGGAATGGGACCTGGGTAAGGTGTCTTGAACGGTGACTCTGGGATGCCGGGCGGCCTCTCAGAGTATGCAGCCTTATCCTTGCAAGAGGGGATCTACAAGGACGGACGAAACCCTCCCGTGACTGCTCGTGGGAACCACAATGACACCGCCAAACAATCGAAAAGCTGTAGATACGGTTACCCTAGAGTTCGGGGTGCTAAAAATAATTTAGATGAAAACACGACGACAAACCGGCAAAACGTCCACATCAAGTGGATGAATCAGCTCGAAGATGATTTCCTAAACTGCTACGATGTCATCATTATCCCTGCTCACGGCGGCTTTATAGCGCGTATGCACACTCTGTGGTGCCAGAAATACCCAGATCTTTAGCACGTTTTGCATCATTCATTGTGAAATCAACGTGCTTACTTCTCGAAAAATGGATATGTATGGGGAGCGGTTCCCCAATCGCTGCTTGAAAAAGCTGCAGAAATGGATGCCTTCCTTCCTGAGGATATCTCGGAGGAGTCCAACCTCTGGACCATCAATTGTTCAGTTTATGGTTTTCGAAAGCTTTGGCTGATTCAAATCAAAGTCCAAAACCGACAATGGAACAAAAGACGAAACGACGCTTGCATCAACTGTACAAGAAGACCGGATGGGCAAGACAGAATGCGTTCCGTATTCCATGTGTGATTGACTATATAACGTCTGGTAGACCGTTCACGGAAAGGGTTCAAACGTTCGCACAAGAACTGAGGACCTGCAATCATACACGGAACAAGTCTAAGCTGCTGCCAATCAAGTAGCATATTGTTGACAAAATACGGATGTTACCTGACGAAAAGAGAAGAATACAGAAGAGGTAGAGATGGGTCAAGGAGAATCAACGATTTCTCGCTGATTCATCGCGCATCGTGAGCGATATCCCTGTTTCAGTCAAAAATCCACCCAAGCCCAAATGTGGTAGAGAAATTTTCGAGTGAGGTATACAAAGTCCCGAAAACACTGGATTTGGAAGAACATACTGATAATATACTCCGCTTCAAGGAGATTTGCGACAACCTCATAACATCTCAGGAGGAATGTCCATCAATCTCTGCCGAAGAGGTAAAGAAAGCACTCAAGGGCATGAAGAACTTTTCCGCTGCAGGACCAGATGGTAACAAGAACTTCTGATGGAAGAAGTTTACTTCTACACACCACCATCTGGCCCGCATATTCACCTCATATTTAAAGTCAGAAAAGCCCATTCCACAGTGGCTGGTTTTAGAGCGCACTATACTCCAAACGAAAAAAGCAACTTGTCCAACCCAAAGAATGACAGGCCAATAACTTGTTAGAACACGCTGTATAAGATCTTTACAGCTGTCGTAAACAACAGGACTGTTCAAAGAATTGAGCCTGTGTGGAGAGAGATGTACGAACAACGTCGCTCGAAGAAAGGTGTAGCTAGTAGAAATAGCTAGCAGAAAGAAGATTTGCGACAACCTCATAACATCTTAGGAGGAATGTCGATCAATCAATGCCGATGAGGTGAAAAAAGCACTCAAGAGCATGAAAAACTTTTCCGTTTCAGGACCAGATGGTACCAAGAATTTCTGATGGAAGAAGTTCACTTCTACACACCATCACCTGGCCCGCATGTTCACCTCATATTGAAAGTCGGAAAAGCCCATTCCACAGTGGCTGGTGTTAGAGCGCACTATACTCCAAACGAAAAAAGGCAACTTGTCCAACTCAAAGAATAACAGGCCAATAACTTGTTAGAACACGCTGTATAAGATCTTTATAGCTGTCGTAAACAACAGGACTGTTCAAAGAATTGAGCCTGTGTGGAGAGAGATGTACGAATAACGTCGCTCGAAGAAAGGTAGCAGGCTGCCGAGAGAACCTGCTAATTGACAGGTGAGTCTGCAAAGACACATCAGCCCATCAGCGTGCCCTGTCAATGACCTGTATTGACTACGGGAAAGCTTTCGATTCAACCTCTCATAGACTCATCATCTGTTTGTTGGAAAGCTTGAAGGTTCATCTACACATAGTGAGATGCATAGAGGGATTGATGCCCCTTTGAATAACTAAATTTACTATCTCATCTGGAAATTATCGTGTGACAAAGAACAACGTCACCTTTCAAAGGGGCGTCTTTCAGGGCTATACCATGAGTCGTCCCTTCTTTTGCATCACACTTCTGCCTCTATCTCTCGCACTACGAAATTTTTCTGGATACCTCTGCAGCTACACTAATCATCGCGAGCATAAGGTTACTCTTGTATTTTATATGTATGACCTAAAGGCTTCGTGGAGATTTTTCCGAAGTGTCCGACCTGTGGTCCGTCAATTGTAGTGTGTATGATGCAGCGAAAACTTTGACGGATGCAAACTGTAAAACAAAACCAACGGCTGATCATAAGACTAAAAGACGATTGCATGAACTGCATGAATCTTTATAACTCTTACGGCCCTAGTCATTCTTGAAAAGTGACGATATATCCTGGCTTGCTTTTGTCTTATTCTAAAAATAAATACTATAATATCAAATTTTACAACAATAACTCAGAAAATTTAAAATAAACTTCAAGAATTTAACATTAGTTTTGGGATATCACTTGCGTTTGTACTTCACTAGTCGTCTTCAGGACTGCTCGATGAAGTCTGTATCCAACAATGCAACCGAGTGATGTGGCACTGGGTTGTAGAGCATGCTCTTATATAGAATGTCCTTCACTTCGCCGTTGGTAGGTTACAATATCATTTTGATATGCAATCAACAAAAATGAATCGATTTTTGAGATCATAATGATCTAATTCGGGATCATGTATCAAGTCAAACCAAGCTATATTTATGGATTCTAATCATGCAGTATATTTTAAAAGTTCAAGAAACAACGAAATCTGATAATAGAATATATCTCATATTCAGCGAAGTTGTCGCTTCCGTGCAGTTAAATCAAATTGTTAGATTATGTTGTTATCCCTGGCGGACCAGCCGAACGCAAGCATTACGCTACAGCGTAATGCTTAAGTAATTCTAAAGTGACGCTAAAGTAATATGGCATTATAATTAATAAAAGATACAAAATAAATATGTAAACTGTTGCAATTATAATAATACGTTAAAATGTACGTTAAATGGTCATGCCGTAATTGCAACAAGTTTTATTTTCAGCATTAAAAAAAGGGAAAATAATGTGGCTGTCATTGCAGTCTGCTAGCGGCGGCTTCAGGCGGGTTGCAACAGTTTACATATTTATTTTGCTTCTTTTAATAATTATAATGCCATATTACTTTAGCATTACTTTATCATTACTTTAGCATTACGCTGTAGCGTAATCCTTGAGTTCGGCCGGTCCGCCAGGGTTGACATCGGCGGCAAAAATTGGCGGCCATTTTATTTGGTCTGACAAATGATTTTAAAAGCAGATCAGAATGATCCGAATTAACCGATCATGATGATCTCGAGATTCAAATGATCTTTGGAGTAAAATGCTCTGTAACAAAAATTATCCCTTTTTTACTGAGTTCTGCAGATTTTTTCTCATGTGAATCCAATAGTAAACTTCAAGTAGCATGCGGGAGGGATAAATATTAACCGATTATGCTAAAAGGAGGGGTGTCAATAAGAATTTTTTTTGGCCGAAGGCGGCTTTCAATCTCCTTCCATATTTGTAAATCATTTTTGACAAAAATAGTCATTTTGAATCTAGGGTTTGCAATACAAATTTTATTAATTATCTGAAAAACTATTTAGTTTTTGGAAACCTATTTTCTCTAAAGTTTTACATCTTGAAAGAAGTAATATTTTGGGCTATAAATATATTTGTGTTCTGCGGGATATTTTGTAATTTGATGCGAGAAAAACTTTATGCAAGTCATCAGAAAAACTATATTTTCTCTTGCAGATTTTATACAATCAGGTGGTTTCTTGGTATACAGAACCAACACTATTGATCATAGAACATGCAATTGTCAGCCAGCAGCCACTTCCTGTGCCTGTTGCGAATCAGTGTCTATTTGGTATATGCAGTCAACAAAAAAAAGTAAGTTTACAAGTTCGAATAACATCATGTTCACAAAGTTATTAGTTTTCATTCACGGTAATGGATGCAAATAAAAAGTTTTTATAGCATTATTACACTTTTTTCACGTTTTAGCCACCCGAACTCTCAAAGCCCTTAAAATTTATCCTGCAGGTAGAAAAAATACTTTCAAGTGTAAAATATTCATCTGCTCTTACTTCTGGGAATCATACAATTGATAAGGAAGATTCTTATTTATCACGACTTCTTCCAGGCTACTTTGTTTAAAAGATCGTACAAATAACGTTTCGGAATCGTAACGATTCCCTCATTAGGTTGCCTATTGAAAAATTATAAAATATTAAAATGCATTTTGATAAAGTTATAATTTAAAATTATGTATGCTTATAAGAATAGTACATTACCATTCCTTTAAGTTACGCATGATTTACACTTAATAACTGGTAAAAAAATCCTTACATTTTTGTCAAAAATAAAATGTTATTAATACAATAAAAATTTGTAAAAGCGACCCTATATAAAATTTAATCTAAAGATGTAATCCGACAATAAATACTGAGTCTGTAACGTTTAGAAACAGTATTAAAAAAAATATGTTTCAAGAAGACCCAGGCGGATACCCAAAGTTGCAGGTAATATCAATTTGGTAAATTGCATTCACCTTTTCTATAATTCAAAGGTAGTAAAAATACTGCCCGAATAATTCAGTGCTAAAAAATTATTTTATTTTAATTTCAATTGAGTATACAATCAACATTTCTTTTAGGTCATTATTTTAATTTTATATACGATGAAAATCAAGACGACATAAATAAAGATGATGCAACCAACATGTTAACAGCAAACGATAGGAATTATTAGATAAGTGAAACTGCATCTTATAACAGACAGTGAATTGATAAAGTCGTAGACAAATGTGGTACTTTACGACAGGAGACTGTGTCTCAAAAGTCCAATTGAGTATTCGAATAGTCAGCAGATTCCACTGTAGAGTTCAATATACCGAGCGAAAATGTTTGCTAATCGAAATTTAATTTAAATTCATACTTCTTAGCGTTAGCACTAGTCTGCTTCAGAGGAGACGGCAACGAATTTTTGTACAATTCATATTATCAGTTGAATAAATTCGGAAACGAGAGTAACTCTCTCGATTCCCAAATTTGAATTTTCCTATAATAGGAAGTATCCTGGTGTAAAAGTAATAAACAAGTATTATGAACGTAGTTAGTAATGTTTAGTAATATGTGATGAGGAAAATAATAATGAGAATAGATTATGTAATAATAAGTGACAACTATAAAAGTATTTACCTGAACATTAGTTGAAGTGACGAATAAAAGTAAATGAATTTTCGTCAGTTAAAAATTGGAGAAAGAATATAAAGTGTGGGATTGACTAACTCATGAACAATGTTAGTCATTATGAACTTTCTTCGATACATAATGACAATATTAGCAGCTTAAAATATTTATTATAATGTTATATAGCGTACGTTAATATCAAAATACCTGTGCCTGTGAGAAAAATAAAAGATATTACAAAAAATGGTTTGATAATTGATGAATAAAGTTTGTGTGTTGAGGTCAGGTTTAGAAAATTAATGCAGTATAATTTAAAGAAAAATATTATCTTGCCAAATTTAATGTGGGGAGATATTGTTATGAGTAGGGGCATTCCCACAATTAGTGAATGAATGCAAATTTTACATTTTAGTTAGGTTCAAGGAGTAGTGTACCCAGTAAAAAGAAACTAATTGGGGCGAATTTCGGCGAATAAACATTCTTGAATTCGCCTAAATTGCGCTTTCTGATTCGTTTAAACGAATTGAGCCAGCGCGAATTGAGTGCGTTTCAATTCGTTTTAATTCGTGGTCAAGGTCATTTCGAAAAAAATGATAAAAATTGCATGCCTCGAGACTCGAACCAGCGATCCCAAGTGTATAAGTCCAGAGAGCGACCACTGAGCTACGGGACTCATTCATATTTATTTACCACGGATCCCTTATGCCCAGCGCGTTGGTTATAGCTTACGAATTCGATTGAATAGGCCAGCCTTTAACTGCATTCGCGCTGTCGAATTTAAGAAAAATTGTGCGCCGAATTTGGGCGGATAGCAGATTTGAAGATTAAATTACTTATTTCCGAATTTACAAGAATTCACGACTTGCTCCAATTCGAGATTGTCGCAAAGCGAGATTCGCGAAGGCTCCAACAATTTCATCTCAATTCGCCGCAATTAGTTTTTTTTTACTGGGTAGTGAGAACTACAAAACAACGAAAACGTTTAGGATACATAAATAGAATTAAAAGTTACATAAAGAGCTGAACAAGTCTGGTAGTTTGGAGTTTTGCGAGATCCTCGGATCAATAAAATTTAGAGGAATGATGCCTTTTGCTGAGTCAATAATTAGTTTTGCAAAAATTAAAAAAAAATTTGAGAACCGTACGCAAATTTATTTTTTACTCACAATTCTGACATCACAGAGACATTTCCAGACGTCATCATATATCGAAGACCCACAGCTTGATGATGGTGAACCTCAATTTTGCGAAATACGTCGCGAAATGCAGAAAACTGGGTAGAAAATTGAGATGTCCTGTGTATGTGAAGACCATAAGACTGTAGTTGTAAGCAGCAAAGCAAACATGGCGTACAAAGCATCTGTGAAATTCGCGCTCCAATGCTCTGAAGTCCAAACCACACATGCCACTCGCGGCAGTTTCCAATTGTGAAATAAAAATAAAAAATGTGAATAAAATTGACTACAAAATATTGAAATACTTTTTGCAGGCAGCATCTGCCAATGCACCAATTTTATAGATAAACCAACTTATGATTGCATTTTAATTTTTGAATGTATTAATTTACCCAGTTTGAAATTATAATTTGGAAATTATAATGTGAAAATCTTGAAATTACATCTTTGAAATTATAAAGTATGAAGAGGGATCCCAAAATACGCCCCTTGTTTTGCGCCCAACGTAGTTTTCGAAGGGAAGAACACAAATTGACGCAACAAAGCTCAAAATAATCTTCAATGCATGCTGTAACTGGGTTTGTCATTAGTTTGCCCTTTCAACCCCTTTTAACTCTGTAAAATTGAAAAACTACCCCTAATTGGGAGTGGAACGTACTTCATGCATAAGAACGTGATTGAAATAGGTGGAAAATCAGTCCTAAACAAGAATGTGTATAAAATATTTTTGAATTATTTTTTCCCCATAGATAGAATCAATTAATGTCAATGTATAATAACTACGGTAATTATACTTACTTAGCACCATGTCAACCCACAAAAAACGAAAAACTACCCCTATCAGGGAGTAGAAAGTACTTCATGATCAAGAACGAGGATAAAATATTTAGTAATCATTTTTTTTTTTTTGAGATATGGTCACGCTAGTGCCAATGTATAATAACTTCATTAATTATTCTCACGTAGCACCATTTCGACCCCCAGAATCCCGAAAACTACCCCTATGAGGGGGTGGAAACTACACCCGTGCTATAAAAGTAGGTAGAAAGTTTTCAACAGTTTTTCATCAAACAGTGACAATTCGACTCTTAAGAATGGAAAAACTACCCCTACGAGGGGGTGGACAATACGCCATAAATAAGAATGGGTGTAAAATATTTTTTTATTTTTTTGTTACCCCATAGATAGAATCAATTAGTGTCAATGTATAATAACTGCGTTAATTCTACTTACTAATAATAGTTTTTGATCATAACAGTATAATAGGTACCTCAATTATACTTACTCAGTGACGCTTCAACTCTTGAAAATTGAAAGACTACCCCTACAATGAGTTATTGGGTTATGGGTTATATAACCTTATATAGTGAAGGTGCGTGCATATTTGACTGTGTGTGTTTGTGTTTGTAAACGTGTATGCACGCGCCTTCACTATATATATATATGGTTATATAACCCATAACCCAATAACTCATTGTAGGGGTACTTTTTGGATTTCCATGAGTCGAAGCGTCACTGTTCGATGAAAAACGATTGAAAACTATTCTACCTACTCTTATAGTACCGGTGTACATTCCATCCCCTGTTAGGGGTAGTTTTAGGGTTTCTGGGTGTTGAAATGGTGCTACGTGAGAATAATTTACGAAGTTATTATAGACTGGCACTAGCGTGACCAAATATCTAGAAAAAAAATGACCAAAAAATATTTTATCCTCGTTCTTGGCCATGAAGTACTTTCTACCCCCTGATAGGGGTAGTTTTTCGGTTTTTATGGCTTGAAATGGTACTATGTAAGCAGAAATAACGTAGTTATTATACATTGGCACTAATTGATTCTATCTATGGGGATAAAAATAACTCAAAAATATTTTACACACATTCTTGTTTATGACGTATTTTCCACCCCCTCATAGGGGTATTTTTTCGATTTTCAAGAGTCATAGCGTCACTGTTTGATGAAAAACTATTGAAAACTAGTCTATCTACTTTTCTAGTTATGGTGTACATTCCACCCCCTGATAGGGGTAGTTTTCGGGTTTTTAGTGGTTGAAATGGTGCTATGTAAGAATAATGGACGTAGAGACTATACGTTAATATGCCAACGTGATCGTACCTACATAAAAAACATAGTTAAAAGCTATTTCAATCACATTCTTATGCATGAAGTGCCGATGAAGTGCGGATTTTCGACTTATTTTGGGGTCCCTCTTCATCAAGTCACGCAGCAATAAATTGCAAAACCATCGAATTCGAATTCTGAAATTTACAAATTAGGCCCTCTACATATTTCTTTAAAAATTCCAAGTGCATGAAGTCGTCCAACTTTTATTTTTAATATTGGAAAATTTTCCAACTTTGATAATGCCAGTATCACAAAACTGGAAAGTGTCCACTTTTCTTTAAAAATTAAAAAATGTATCAAGACACCCAGCAATACATTTCAAAACCATCAATTTCGAATTTTGAAATTTCCAAATTAGGCCGTCTGCCAAAGTATTTATAAATGCCAAGTTTATTAAGTCGCCCAACAAATTTTCTAATTTATAAAGAAAAGTGGACACCTGCCAGTTTTGTGATGTTGGAATTATCAATGTGGAAAATTTTGTAATATAAAAAATAACAGTTCGGTGACGTGATGAACTTGGAATTTATAAATAAATTTGCAGAGGGCGTAACTTGGAAATTTTAGAATTCGAATTTGATGGGTTTGAAATGTATTGCTGGGTGAATGAATAAATTTATCATTTATAATTTCAAAATTTTCAAATTATAGTTTCCAAGTTATAATTTCAAACTGGATAAATTAATAAATTTATTAATTAACATACAATCATAAGTTAGTTCATCTATAAAATTGGTGCATTTGCAGATGCTGTCTTTAAAAACTATTTCAACATTTTGTAGTCAATTTATGCACATTTTTTATTTTTATTTTTCAATAGAAAACTGCCGCGAGTGGCAATGTGTGGTTTGGACTTCAGAGCATTAGAGTGCTAATTTGAAAGGTGGTCTACATGCCGTGCTTGCTTTTCTGCTTACAACTACAGTCTTATGGTCTTTACATACACAGGACATCTCAATTTTGTACCCAGTTTTCTCCATTTCGCGACGTATTTCGCAACATTGAGTTTCACCATCATCAAGTTGTGGGTCTTCGGATGTATGATGACGCCTGAAAATGCTTCTGTGATGTCAGAATTGTGAGTACCAAAATAAATTTGCGAATGATTCTCGCTGTTCAAATGCTGTCTTCTGCTATCCAAAGATTTCTCCCTTTCAATTTTTTTTTTAATTTTCGTAAAACTAATGATTGCCTCGGCAAAATGCTTTATTCCGCTAAATCGTATTGATCCGATGATCCCGCAAAACCTCGGATATTCGACAGTTAGACATTTTTCAACAAATAAATGTAGGTTACAAATTTTACACACGTCGAAACTACAATGTAGATAATGTTACTGCTATTGAAAGACACAGAATTGAAACTGAACACGAACTTGATTTTGAACATCAAAAAATCTTAGTTGTTCACAGAAATTTAAATAAACGTTGATCGATTGAATCTTATTTGATTAAAAAAGAACAAAATTCGGTCAATCTCAGATTTGAAAACTCCAAACTACCAGACTACAATGGCGTTACTGCTACGTAGTTTAAACTGTCACCGACAGATGACGCCACCCCACAGTAACCTATGTCGGTAATTAACCTGCCTGTAAGATAGATTCCTGGCACAGATTCTTGACTCGGCAAATAAGGGTGGATCCTGTTTTACCGACCGAATACACCAGCCGCTTTTATAAAGATGGCGCACGTGCTATCAGGGATTCTCCCAGTTCTGGAACTTTTTAGAATTTTGTTTTTCTAGGAGTTTTGATCAAAGTGGATCGATTGCCTCTGAAATTCTTATTCATTAAACTTTCTGGATCACCTCAGTTGTTAGACAGCGATAAAAATTTCTTGAGAGCTGGAACTAATTCGTAGGTCGGTCAACGAAGGGGGTCCCTGCAATACCAACCAAGAATCAAATTTTAGTGACTCTCCGGTTTTCGGAAAATAATCGAGCCTTCCAGAAATTTTGGCATGATCTCTGACGATTTTCTATGCATCTAAGTTTCTAGAAGATCTGACGTATGACGTGTGGTTCCGATGCGCCCTCTAGTTCTAGAAACATCGACCTAGTTAATGATAATGATCGCTCATTCTAATTACCCCTGATTTATTTAGATTCTAAAAAGATCGATCGAAGTTTCTGTAAGATTCATTGCACGTGGGTCTCTTGTCTGCATCAAATTTCTAGAACCGTCAATATATGAACTCTACCTAAATTCTAGAAAGATCGATTGATTCAAATATGTAGAAGGATACAGATTCTCTTTGTCAAAATTTCTAAAGGTATTGATATTGGATACAAGTCTTTCTTGAATGTAGGTCAAGATTACACACAACAGGGCTTCGCTGTATATAAGACTGTGGAGTTCAGTTCTACAACATTTACGGTTGTGCAGCTAGGCTTCCATGAAACATATAGATGGGAACAACATTCGGACTGTGAGCATAAGCGCCAAGTCCGGGGTCCCCGCTCGGCATCGGCAAGTCGAGCGCTCGAGCGCAAATACTCAAACCTCGATATCTCGGAAACTAAGGCCCATTAGATCGAAAGAAAAAATACGCCCCTAATGGATTTTGATATACTTTTTGATATACGATGTCAACAATAAATATAACGCATGGCCAGAAAACAGAAAAATGTTTACTGACTTTCGATCCCTGAGCTTGTGGATATAAGTGATATTAGACATCTTGACACTAGAGAGACTCGCCGGATACAAGTATCTTCCTTGACAGATTTGGCCTTCAAATCAGTCGGCGTTAAACAAGGTGTCACGCGCAAGATCATGTATATGCACAAGAGCTTCCATATCAATTCGTCCGTTCCGCGATTATACATCTCTCGCTGTCAAGGTAGACACGGACTTCTGAATCTCCAATGTCTTCATAACTATATTGTTCTGCGTACAGCTTACATCGTTGCAAATGGCAAAAATCCTTTCCTAAAAATAGTCAGGAAACACGAGATGATTGGCAAAGGAGCGTTCATTTACAAAGCTGCGGAGCAGCCGGCCGAGACACTTGGCCTGAATTTTAACAACAGAAATGAGGAAAGTGCATTGCTCCATCTAGATGCCTCACCTTTGAAAGCCGCAGTTAAGAAATCTGAGGTGAAGAAATTCCGCCGAAAGCTACTCGACAAGAACATGCACACAAACTTTCACAGAAATGTATGAATTCAGTCCTTGTCGAAGGAGCAAACTTTTTCTTTCCTCAGAGCATCAGAACTTAATTCAGGCACAGAGGATTTCATTTTCTTACGCCTGGTCGGTGTAATTTTCACTTTAGTATACCGTGAACGCATTTCATATCAAGACGTTCCCAGTGATAGGTGCACAGCGTGTCATGCACACACTGAGTACCTAGAATACGTACTGTCCGAGTGTCCCACTCACGCGAGAACGACGCATCTCTACAGGCAAGACGCGGCCCTGAGAGTGCTTTATAACCATCTTTGTAGCTCTCACAGTGTTGGTCACGACCATGCCCTATTTCGCTCTGAGTGAGATAGCGTCAATTGTCCAAAACGAGAAGTTCCAAATTTTCTGGAACTACGATTTTCGGACAGCAGTTTCCATTGTACACTCTGTGTACGATTTCTGATCGAATTCTCGGATGGTCCCGAAGGAATTAACCACCTTGCATGCGGGGCTCTACAAAGATGGACGAACCCTTTTCCCTAGCTACTCGTAGAAACAACAATGACAACATCAAAAATTGTTGTGGTAAGTGCGGTTTAAAACAACCTAACGCCCAGGACTCTCAAGAATGGGTCGTAACCAAATGTCGACTACCCTAATGTATGGGGAGCCAATCAAGACAGAGTCAATACAATGGACCGACAAAATGTCAATACTTATGGGTTGACGGATCGACTCAGAGACGACCTGCTGGAGTGCTACGATACCTGTATTGCCCCTAACCGAGAAGTTTACATGGCGCGACTACATGCTCTTTGGTGCGAGGAACACCCAGAGCTCTCGCATTTTATGCATACTACTCTACTCTATTTATTTGGCGTAGTTCCATGGACGAAGGACGAGCTCAGATCCTTCGACGTCGGGTCACGAAGGATTATGCACATAAATAAGATCTTGCACGTTAAGTCGTCCATTCCGT
Organism: Andricus coriarius; assembly: GCA_932066315.1. Classification (NCBI taxonomy): domain Eukaryota; kingdom Metazoa; phylum Arthropoda; class Insecta; order Hymenoptera; family Cynipidae; genus Andricus; species Andricus coriarius. The sequence goes on along the minus strand of CAKNWT010301100.1, from coordinate 15,834 downwards.
GGCCTCACATCTTACGCCGTCGAGGTCTACTTGGCCTCGACTACAATATCAGGGGTGAGCAAAACGCATGAACCATCATCCATTTTCAGTTCTCACTCACTCACTCCGTGACTTCGAGAAATGAACCATATATTTATTATTGAATTTTCGGCACCAACCGACAAGATTTTCACAGACAAGGAGAATGAAAAGAAAAGAGGTATAAAGACCTTATCAGGAAGTTGCGGCGGTTAGATCCAGAATATTCTGTTAAACTCGTCGTCCTGATCATCAGTGCTCTGGAAGGTGCCAAGCTTTCACTGTTTCATTGTCTGAAAAGCATCCCTGCTTGTCAATGAAATGCTAAGACACTTGCGGGGAAAATACAGAAGGTAGTCTTCCTTGGGGGATATTCTTTGAAAAAATAAAAAAATGTGTCCTCTTACAGAAAGTATAAGCATATACTTTATTTACCCCATCTTTTCTTAATTTTCCTAGGACACTCTCCTTTTTTGCAACTCAACTATTTTGTATTGTTCCCAACATGGTATGAATTTATCTTCTGCATTGTACACTCGATGTGTTTGACACTTTTTATTTTAATGAAAAGGTTTCATACATTTTCCGGAATATTCTACTGTCGCTACAATCGCCTTTTTACAGGTACAGCAAGAATATGTTTTCATTAGATTTGAAACTACCTTTGAAACTAGGTAGATGAGTGATTTAACTAACGAATTAATTTGAGAAATTAAATAAGTTATAAAGTGAACTAGTCGATTAAACTAGTAAATTAGAAGTCAAATTAGTCATTAAGATACTATGTGAAATCAAACTTAACCGGTTTTATGAAGCCTTATGTTATGCAAATGAATTTGTTAGAAATTAATATTGCAGCTTTGAGGAAATTGGATGATATTCCAATCATAAAATAAGGACTTTTTATCTTGAAATAAGATAGCTTAAGGCTTACATGCCAGACATGCTCGTTAGAAAAACTGAACTGAAGGTAATTGTCAGCGTTTATTCATTTTATTTTTACTAAATTTTAGAAGATTGTGAGCTTCAAGTTTTTTTAAACTAAATTGATTAAAGTACATGCATAACATGCAACACATAGTTATTTTTTACAACCATTCGTTAACAGTTTATAATCGTTGAGGCAGTATTTATTAATAAATGCACCATACGGGTATTTGTATACATACAACTTCATTCTTACAAGGCAAGCACCCGTAAATACATATTTTTCAAAATTTTCTATGAGACATGGCTAAAGATCGTTGTGAGAAGTTGTAGGCTTTGAAAGCTACGATCATGGTTCCTTAAAGAAACCAAATCCGACGTTTGAAATAAAGTGTTTGATATTTCGCCTGCTTTTCTTCCTCCTTTGCCGTGATATTACCATCGGCTGGTGCCGAGAATTCAATCATGTGAATGATCTTGATCTTCAGATCTTGGAGGACAATGTCAGACTTCGTAGCACTGATACGTTGAGTGGTGGAGCATGAGAAATTCCAGTAGACCTTACACTGATCATTCTCCACAACGACTCGAGTTCCCCCTGTGCATATGGCAAGACGAGCAATAAATCAACACCATAGAGGAGTCTAAGATGGTAATATAACACTTTTAGAGCCGCATTGTGTCTCTCTATGTACCCGGAACGTGCATACTTTGAGCATCCACTAAGAACATGTCCAAGTGTTTCTGGCTCTTGCTTATACGCTCGGCAGTTAGTATCGCCTACAGGTATATTCATTATGCGCTCGCGGTAAACTAAGGTGTGTATAACGCCGTCTTGGCAGGCAAAAAGAAATCCCTCAGTCTCCGATCTCAATCCAGCAGACTTGAGAAACATATTGGACATACCTATCGAGAGCTCTTCTCTACGTATGATGGCGTAGAATTGACCATGAATAGCCAGTGAATAGCTTGTAGCTGCTGTGTAAACAAGCTATGGGCCTGTAGTTCTGTGAACTTGACAAATCTCCGGTCTTAGGGATCAATACCGTGCGTCCTTCCACTAGCCACTGCGGAATGGGTTGTTCTCCGTTTATGAAAGTAGTAAATATACGAGCTAGATGTTGGTGCGTAGAAGTGAAATTTTTCCACGAAAAGTTGTTGATTTTAGCTGGCCCTGTCGCTAAAAAGTTCTTAGTTCTAGCGATATCTTTCTTCACTTCTTCAGCAGTAATTAGTGGGCACTCTTCCTCTGGAGCCTGCAACCTTTGCCTTTGGCAAAAGTTACGAAAAAGTGATATATCTAAAGCGTCTTCATTTATCTGATAAGTATCTCCATACATTTTCTCCCAGAAAACTTGAATCTCTTCTCGACTAGGTGAATTTTTAACGGCACTTGACGTTTTATTGAACAGACGGGAAGGATGAGTTGAAAACGTAGAATTTGCCTCAATCCATTTTACTCGTCGTTCAAGCAGCTGTTTGATTATTGAAAGAGATCTTATTTTTTGCGTCCAGTGCTGCTTTATGGTCAACAGTTGACTCTTGTGCAGCGTGTGATTTGCTTTCCATAAGTTTCGAGCAAGTGCTCTAAGTTTTGGAGTGAATTTTTTATTTGATGTTATGTAGCCTATCATGCACTGAATATTTGATGCATGCCGTCTGGCCGTTTCAATTTTAAACTGAAGCGTGCAATACGCTCGCGAGTCTTACTCAGGCGTACTAAAGTATCGTTACTTCTATTGTCGCTACGCAGGGAGACCGCCTTCTCGTAAACAACACAGTTCAGATTCCAGAGATTAACATCTCTGGAGACGAAATTGGGGAGAACATTATGACCTTCAGATAATTTTTCCATCCTGAAAAAGACTTGTTGGTGGATAGATCTCCTACTTCGCAAGTTGGCGTTATCGGCTATCTTGCCGATAAAGAGCTTCATATCCGTTTTTGCGCAAAAAGGATACCTAATCTCTTAAATACTGAGGCGTTTTATGAGCATATCCCGGGTGTATATTGACCCAACGTTTATGTAACCTCTGCATGAATCCTCTTCGCACCGGTGAGCTTCTTTGCCAACAGGTAAGGATGTCCCTCCTGAGTTGGTCTGGATCATTATTATTTTTTTTTTATTCAAACTTGTTCTCGGGTTAAGAAGAACCCGGTTTTCCATCATAGCCACGGACTAAGTGAAGTGACTGATGAGATGATGATGTAATTAGTTAATTTAATACGATGTATGAACTCATTTGCGATGATGTTCTAGGTACAAAATTAGGAGCATGGTGTAGTTTGTAGTTCGTCTTTTACCGCTGTTATGCTTACACATCGGCCGTGAGTGTTGGAGGTGACAACAGTCACTTCTGGATGCTTTTTTGTAGCTATCCTGTATCACTCTATAGGATTTTAGTCGCTTGCTTCCTGATGGTCCAGAAAGTTTCTTACAATGCCACAGGTTTTTAATAAAACTGCCTTTGAGCTGCTGCCAGTACCCTACTGGCTCCTAAATGTTCAAGATGTTCAGTGCAGCTTGTGTGCACATCGCCTGTAGCCGAAATCACAATAGGATGAATAGATGCATGTTTACCATTACTCCATATTGTCTTTGCTTCATGCCTTAGCTCGCTATACTTGTGGAGCTTGGTTGTATAGGTTGCCTGCAAATTTCGGTTAAGTGGCAAGCAATTTCGATAATGTAGACTCTTCCACCTTTTTTTCTCGCGTTACGATGTCCGGTCGATTGGCTCGCATGTTATGATCCATCTGATAGTAACATCCCAATATAAGATGTAATCATCGTTTTCTAAAACGGGCATTGGAATGTATCTATAGAAAGGAATCCATTCTCTTAAGAGTCCTAGGTTTAGGGCAAGCTATTGATGTATAATTCCTGCCATATCATTATACCTGTGCATATATTCTCTTTGAGCCATTACGTGACAACCATCAATAATATGCTTGATGGATTTGTTGGTATCTCGACCTAATCGGCACCGGTCAACCACGCCTTGATGTAGCACGTGTTTGCAATAATTTCTGGTGCTGGCAACCCTGTCCTGTATCGCAAAAGCGAATCCTTCCGTTTCTGGATACAGGACGCCCTTTCTCAGCCAAATATTGGATGCCTCACTATCCACTCCATGTTGATCTAACGTTTTGGGGTGCTCGCCGTGGATGACTTTCTGTCTCCATTGCGTTTCTAAATCCTCTATGGTTTCTGCCCTGGTAATCAAGGCTTCCTCTGAGGACAAATTCAAGGGCGTGTAGTCAAGATCAGCTTTACAGATGGTGTTGTAAAGCGTAAGATCTCTCTGGTTGTTAAAATAGTGTCGCAACTGTATAACTTGTGACTCACACCGTTTCCTGATATCGACAATGTCCCTATTCCCTCTATGTCGTGCTGGAACTATCCTTTCAATTGCCGAATTACTGATTAATCGTTCGAGGTCGGTGTTTGACCATTTGATGAGCCCAAAGGAGTACGTGAGGACAGGGATTGCATATTTGTTCATTGCCCTGATCTTGTTTGCCGAGTTAAGAGAGCTGATCAGAACCAATCTGAGTATTGTAGTGAAGGCAGTCGTTAGGTTTTTCTTAACTATCGTATGTTGAATACCCTTAAATTCGAGAATACCTAGGTATTTATATGACTCCCCTTCGGCCATTGCCTCGATGACATTCTCGAAATCGTTCTCTAGCTCAGCGGTCCCTAATTCTCCTCTGGTTAAATGCATTGTTCTGCATTTATCTAGTCCGAATTCCATGTGGATATCATTGGAAAATTACTTTATGACATCGATCACTTGCTGCAGTTTCTGGTTTAAACTAGCGTATAGCTTCAGGTCATCCATGTATAGAAGATTAAGTGTTTTGCTCAGTGGTTTCAGCGCTAAGCAGAACCATAATGAAGCGAAGGATTCTCCTTGGAATATACCAGTCGTAATGCGTATTGATCCAGTTATCCTTGACTTAGGAAGTCAATGATGCTTGGGCAAATTTTATATATTTTTAAGACTTCAAGCAAATAGTCATGTGGTACGGAAGGAAACGCTTACTTGTAGTCAATATATGCCATGTGCAAGTTTCTTTGATGTATACGAGCTTGCGTCATGGCAATCTGCTATGATAACTGTAAGACATATACGCAGTACCCTGGAGCATAAAGCCTGGCATTAGATATTGTTGTTCGATGATCTCCTGAAAACACCGTGCCAACACAGGATGCACACTATTCAGGTTCTTGTACCAGAAGTTGTGCACCATATCCAGACCTGCAGCTTTCCAGTTACTTCTTCTTTTCAAACCCGTGAAACATCTAAACCTGTGATGTTAATCAGCTCCATTTCAGGGTTATTGCTAGCTCTTGCCTTCTCTAGTTGGAACCACGCAGAGTTTAAATTACTTCTGTCAGTTTTCTCCCAAACACCGGACCAATAGTTAGTCATGTCTTCCAGTTGAGGTACTTTGATGTCTTGCTGGTTTTTTGCTTTACGCTCAGTTCACGATAGAACCTTCTTTCATCTGCCTGAAAGGTTCGATTTTGTTGCCTTCTTGCACTACTTTTCTTGTAACGCCGCAGTCTAGCAGTAAGAACATCAAGTCTTTGCCGTTGGGCGTCTATAATCTCATTTAATATTGCTGGCGTTAATGTCTCTATGTACCAAGGGTGGATGATTTTAGTAACATAGTGTATCAGCTTTTTGGTTCTATATCCTTTTTTATATTGAGTCAGTCGACCTAATTTGCACCATACTTTGCTGACATCCATATCCAACCTGATCTTCCATGGTGGATCTCGCTCTCTTCCTGGAGCAAAGACTGCATTTGTAGGCCTATTTCTGCGGCCCAGCTATATATATATATAATTAATTGACGTAGTTTTCTTTTGTTTGACACAATTCATTGTTAATATGAATTAAAATTTATGATAAATATGTATCAAACACAGCACTTGAGTACTTCAAAAGCTCTCATCTTATAGTTGACTGATACGCACAGAAACGCCAAATAACAATAAAATTAAAAGAAAATTCCCATTATCCCTAAAAGGCAGGACATTTGAGTTGTGCGAAGGACTTAGAAGGACACGACTAAAAAGAAGGACAAATCCTTCCAGGGAAGGACGTTTGACAAGCCTAGTTTATCGTCTGGCCTGATCATTTCTCCCGCCAGTCTGGTCGACTAGAGGGAGCAGATGCTGAGTCAGACTCGGGCCTCTGTCATACGAGCCAGACGTTGCTACTAGGGAACTGGCGATAAAGGTGAACCTATAGGGAAACCCAAAATTTCTTGATAAAATTTATTATTAAAGGAGAAAACAATACCATTGAAAACCGTTCTGGTAGCAATTAATAATTCATTTTTCGTTATTTTTGTTCAGTTATGATTTGAAATAAGTTTTTCTGCAATTCAATCTAGAGCAAGATCTGGTGCAATGCCATCAAACATGGACACTACATCTAAAGAAACTATTGAATGACTTCTTGGTACAATAATGTTTTTTAAAATGTCTTCAAGTTCCCAACTATTTTTAACCAACGAACATGTGTTAATAGACACAGGTTTGAGAATATTAGGAATATACTTAAATAAATTGTAAGTGGGAGAACCAACAGTAGAAACAATCAGTCTCCAACTTAAATTAGGTTTGTGGACTTTAGGGAGAGCATAAGCTTTTAATTAATCTTTTATGTTCCCATCTGATAGCAATGTCATTACATTTATTTTCAATAATTGGAACCATACTGGTTTTAATATTCTTGTATAAAACATAATTCTTTAGAATGTATTCAACTGTACTGTTATAATCTTCTCTGTTTGCAGCGACCGTTAAGTTACCTTTTTCAGCCTTCAATAAAATTTAATCTCTATGCTTCTTTTGAAAATCTTCAATATTTGCAACCAAACTATTGATGGGAATTTTATTAACATTTAAAGGAACTCCAAAGTTGTTTCCTAAAGCTGAAGTTTCAGCAACCTCATCAGGGATTTAAACCGTTGATAAATTCTTAAAACATTTGTTTAATGTAAAATCAGTAATTTCTCTATTGGAAGCTAACTATCTGCTTTTTAATAAATCAAACTTTTGTATGCAATCGTCTCTGTTTGAAAATTTCGGAGACTTAATGGAAATTTACTCATTATTTTGATTTTTGTTTTAAAAATATTAAAATATTAGCTACTGAAAAAAAACACTTATCAACGACGTATCATTGAGTCCATTTTTATGAACAAATTTTGCAATATTTCTGTTAACTTACATACTGAAATTCTAAACAGTGATATAATGTATCAAAGTATTTTAAAATAATGATACACTTTTTTATTTTTTAGTTTAAACAATTTTTTATCTCGTTTAAATTTAAATTCAGTTTCGCGGGTTTCCTCATCAGTGGTTTCAATGAAAACTTATCTTTGTAAACGCTCATTGAGTATACTGTCTTATTGTACCTGCATATTGTCAATTTTTATTTCGTCCTTCCTAACTATCATAAAGATCTCTTATTCGATATTTTTAAGATATAGCGTTAAAGTAAGTGAAGTGTCTTCAATTTTTTGAGACTTCTATAAAACAATTTTTAATATATTCTACATTTTTGAGAAAAATATTGCCTTGAATTCCTTTAAAATTTACATCGGTAAGACATAAAAAAATTCACAATTTAAAATTCTTAAGCATCGTCGGTCGAAGAAAAGGATTGATTTGTTTATCAAATCATTACCTATGGCTTCAGCTTCAATTAGGTCTTCGTTTTCCACTTCTTCCAAGGGAACTTCATCAATAGGAAGCTGCTGTTCCACTTCCACTTCGATGGCAGATATTTCAACAGCCGAAAGCAATCTGTTTACAGATATTGAGCGTTTTTGATCTTCTTCATTCTGCTTTTTTATTCTTGTGGCTAGTTCAGGGTACTCAAGTAAGAAGAGTCTCTGTTCATATGATATGTCCATTTTAATCACCTTCTTGGTTGTTGAACCTCTGCTTTTGGCTCTGGTTGTATTAGGCCATCTACCTCTGGAGAATGTGGTGGTGCTGGATCATCACCAAGTTGAGGAAGAACATCAATTGTTGCTGCTTGTTCGCCTGACGCGGCTTCCTCTAACTGATGTTGATTGACGTCGTTTTTCCACGCCAAATCAACCTGTTGTTTAATCTCCATTGCTCGATCTTCTGAGATGTGCAGATTACTTCTGATGTCCTGTACCTTAACGATAAGATCTCTTAATGTGACTTTCTCTATTTGAGGATACTTTGCAGCAAATTTCGTTCGAAAATTGTATCCTTTTTCGCGTGGGGTTTTAAACTTCGCACTTTCATAATAGAGACGCGGGAATTCCTCATTCATTGTGGTATCTCACTTGTGGTATCTCACTTGTAGTTGACTGCAAATAGCTAACGCTAGCCAAATCATGCTCAGCAGGCACAGTTGATGTTCCACTGCTTAACGTTTGTCGCAGATGTTCTTGCTAGCCAGCTGTTAGATTAGTGAGTCCTGCCTGACCATCTCGCAGCTTACCATCACCACCGTCCGGCATGCTATGACCGCCAGCGGTGGCTCCAGGGGTGGCCCCGACGATGCACGGTAAGCGGCAAGCGTTTCCATATCTTTAATAGACTCTCCATGATAATTGTGGATTTTGGTGTTCCTCGTAGTAACTTAGCTCTTGGTTCTCTGTCTTTCTGGCATGGGAAAACCTGTCAGTAGCTATGCTACAGCCAACACAGCCGTCAAATTCAGGAGAAGAAAACTTAAGCCCTACCACGACGACAACGCGAGAACACATTTGGTAAGTTTATTGTTACTATTATTATATTTTTCAACTTGTTCTCGGGTGAACCCGCTGTTTCATCATCATCCTCTGGTTAAATGAGGCCGTTTGCCTCTGGAGGCTTTGGGGGTACTGGCTCATCATCAGGCTAATCTGTCTGTTAGGATAATTTGCAGTAAACTTCCTCCTTAAGTTGTATCCCTTGTCGCTTTTTGGTTTGATATTTCGCACTTTTGTAATACAGACGCACCAATTCCTCTTCCATTGTGGTATCCAGCTCCTCGCCGGCACATTCTGATGTTCCACTGTTCACCATTTGTCGTAGCTGTTCTTTCTGGCTAGCTGTTTGAATAGCGAAATCTGCCTGACCATCTCGCAGCTCACCATCACCACTGTCCCGCATGCTGTGGTCCCCAGTGGCGGCTCCAGAAGCGCACCGATGATTCTCGGGAAACTTTTCAATATATTAAAAATACTCTTCAAGTTTTTAATGGGATCTGGTGTTCCTCTTAGTCCCTTTCCTTTTCGTTCTCTGTCTGTTTGGCACGAGAAACCCTATCAATAGCAATCCTACAGACAACAGCCGTCAAAATTCATGAGATGAAAGCTCGAGCCCTACCGCTACGTTAACGCGAGAACATCTGTGGTTATTTCATTTTTGATTTTATTATTATGATTATATTTCTATAACTTGTTCTCGGGTGAACCCTGTTTTTCATCATCAGCCACGGGCTAGGTCAAATGCCTGATGAGATGAGGATGTTAGAGATGACAAAAGTCGCCGCTGGATATTTTCATAGAACTACCATCTGCTACTCCATAGGATTTTAGTCGCTTGCTTTCTGATGGTCTAGAAAGTTTCTTGCAATGCGACAGGTCTTTAAAAAAAATCACCATCTGAGCTGCTGCCAGTACCCTACTGACGCAAATTCCGGTCACATCCCAATATAAGGTGTCATCTTTTTTTTATAAAACGGGCACTGTAATGTATACGTCGAATTATTATGTTGGCCCACCTTCCACACACAGGTACTCATGAACTGGTACTTCGCTACTAAACAAGGTCGCGAAAGGCGACAAGTGCTTAGTAGATTTGTTGAAGTCAGTCTTTGTTTCGGAACTCTATATTCTGCTTAAGCATTCGTCATAATTCGCGAGTAGACATACTGGAGAAACCCGTCTATAAGGATCCGACAATCCCAATGAAGAGCCCTACTGGGATCCAGCATTCATTCTGGTGAGCTCCTTTTTAGGGATCCAACATTCATACTGGAGAGCCCGTTTATAGGGATCAGAACGTTTATACTGGAAATGTTAGTTCCTATGCCAGCTACTGAGAACAATGATTCAAAATATTAACTAATACATTGGGCGGCGACAGAAATACACAACTTCTCACACGCATACGGACATACACTTATGCAAAAAAAAGGAAAGGTCAAAAAAATAAGTCAAAAACTAAAAATGTGATTATCACAAGTATCTGCCGTGTACGCGGAATACTTCAGCTCCGAATATTTCTGGATCTTCTCAGTGTATCGGAGCTTAATTCTGTGGTTTAAGGGAACGCTTGTGTCTATTATTCTCACATTTTTAGCACGTTTATCTTATCGGAGGACATCTGGACGATTCTGTCTTACTAGGTGGCCAGTCAGAATAGACCTGTCCCAGTACATGAGATTGTGTTCGTTCTCTGGTACTTTAACTGGGCTATATTTTTTGGTGAATGATCTCAGCAACATCATTATGTCTGCGCATGTATACTTGCGAGACAAGCATCGTACAACCATCAATCGTGTGCATGATGTTCTCAGTGGGATCTCCACAAAGGCGGCAACTGTCAATCACTGCCGCTATACTGAGGACGTGTTTTTGGTAATTCCTCGTCTTGATTGCCCTTTCCTGAATGGCAATAGCATCACTATCTACGCAAGGAAGATCTAATGTCAGGGGGTGTTGTTTGTGCAGATTTTTACCCCGCCAATGAGCAGCTAGCTGTTCGGCGTTGAGATATCCGATGTTCAGGAAATCAACAGCTTCAAGTTTCTCTGGGAAATTGGCTCAAAATAACCGTAGCACTACGGGAGACCAGACCATGGGTGATAGTTGGCTCGACCATCGGCGTAATATTATCCAGTGCAAGTAATCTCACTGCTGCCGACCGTCGGTCCAACTCTGGCCCAAGGTTGGGTCGGCGGTCGTTTAGGCATTGGGAAATTGGCTCAAAATAACAATAACACTACGGGCGGCCCGACCCTGGGTGATAGTTGGCCCAACCATCGGCGTAATATTATCCAGCGCAAGTAATCTCATTGCTAGCGACCGTCGGTCGAACTCTGGCCCAAGGTTGGGTCGGCGGTCGTTTAGGCATTGGGAAATTAACTCAAAATAATCATAACACTAAGGGCGGCCCGACCCTGGGCGATAGTTGGCCCCGCCATTGGCGTAATATTATCCAGTGCAAGTATTCTCACTGCTGGCGACCGTCGGTCCCACTCTAGCCCAAGGTTGGGTCGACGGTCGTTTAGGCTTTAGCAAATTCGCTCGAAATAACCATAACACTACGAGCGGCCCGACCCTGGGCGATAGTTTTCCCCACCATTGGCGTAATATTATCCGGTGCAAGTAATCTCACTGCTGGCGACCGTTGGTCCAACTCTGGCCCAGGGTTGGGTCGGCCGTCGTTTAGGCATTGGGAAATTAACTCAAAATGACCATAACACTACGGGCGGCCCGATCATCGGCGTAATATTATCCAGTGCAAGTAATCTTATTGCTGCCGACCTTTGGTCCTACTTTGGCCGAAGGTTGGGTCGACAAGCGTTTAGGCTTTCGCAAATTGGCTCAAAATAACCATAACACCACGGGCGGCCCGACCCTGGGCGATAGTTGGCCCGACCATCGGCGTAATATTATCCAGCGCAAGTAATCTTATTGCTGCCGACCGTCGGTCCAACTCTGACCCAAGATTGAGTCGACGGTCGCTTAGGATTTGGGAAATTGGCTTGAAATACCCATAACACTACGGGCGGCCCGATCGTCGGCGTAATATTATCCAGTGCAAGTAATCTCACTGCTGCCGACCATCGGTCCAACTCCGGCCCAAGGTTGGGTCGACGGTCGTTGAGGCTTTGGCAAATTGGCTCAAAATAACCATAACCCTACGGTAATAAGAAATTTTTAAGACAAATATTTTTTATCATTTATTTAAAAATTATTTCATTTATATTCCCGTTAAAAGTTAATTTATTTTACACGTACATGATGTCGCAGAATAATATAAAATTTAGTTATTTTTTTCAACTGCCTTGACCTGTGTCTTATGAGAATGGTTTTTTCATTGACTTTCGATTCTGTAGGTATAGAGTAATGTGTAAGTAATGGGTAAGTATTGTCACCTGTGTAGTACGAACCTTCAAAAATCAAAGTCGGCCCCACATAGGTGCCCTAGGTTGGGTCAACTTGGAAAACAAATGGCGTGCTAACCTTATATTCGGCGGTTGGCTGGACCATGACAAGTATTGTTGGGCCAACTGTGGAAAAGAGGGAGGGCTTGCGTTATCATTACGCTGGTTGGCACGAGCATTGATTCAGAACGTTGGGCCAATTTTGAAAACCAATGGTATGCCAACCTTGTATTCCGCGGTTGGCTCAACCATGACAACTATTGTTGGCCCAACTGTGGACATTAGGCAGGGAATGCGTTATCAATACTCCGGTTAGCCCGACCATTGGCTCACAGAGTTGAGCCAACTTTAAAAACCAATGGTATGGCAGCCTGGCATTCCGCGGTTGGCTCAACCGTCACAAGTATTGTTGGCCCAACCGTGGAAAATAGGGATGGCTTATGTTATCATTAGGCTGGTTGGCCCGACCATTGGCTCACAAAGTTGTGCCGACCTTACAAAGGTTGGACCAACCGTGGCCCGATTGACAATACGCACCTGGGTGACTTCTCCTTATTTGTTGCTGACCTTGGTCTGCCTGATCTAGGTAGATCTCTGAAAATGCCGGGATTATTGAACCTACTAACTGTATTTTGAACCGTCGAGAGTGCAATTGGAGTTCTACCAATTCTAAATGTTTCATTGAAAACATTCATTACTGTCCTGAGAGATCTTTCCACTTGACCCCAACCTCTCATCGTAAGAAGTGTTATTCTTTCTCTTTCAGTGAGACGTTGCATTTTCACTTTTCGGACTAACCCTTACTGAAATTTCAATCAGAATCAAGAAGGTTAAACTCATAACGCAGATAAACGATTAAAAAAAAATGAAAGTTGTAATCTGGTATTTTTACGTAAAAGTTCTACCTCATTTTTACATGTAAACTACTGCACTCATTATTGATAGAAATTTCTGTACGGTAAACAATTTTGGAATTTGTTGCTGATTGAAGTATCAATTTACAACAAAGCTTAAGCTTGCAACTATTCAGTTCTTTGATTTTTATTTATTTATTCATTATTTTATCAAATTTTGTGTGAAAAAAGTTAAAACTATACTTTGGTCGACTTTTTTATTATTCGAGGGTTTGATACTAGCTTAAATAATATTCAATACGCACATTTTATAAATAACCTTGAAGGTCAAGCTCAAGCACAAATTCATGGTTACCACTAGATTCCTTGTTAAACGTTACTTCAAGAAAGACCTTGACCTTTTTGAAAAATATTATACCTAGAAAATTATTTAGGAATTTCGATTCTTTTTGGACACCCTGTAAATGCATAATTAAAAATAAGGTTAAACAACCATAGCAGGGTCTCACTGGGAGCAACTGCCATCTAAAGATGATACCGGCTCCCAGTAGGACCGCGGTAAATCACACTCGTGGCCACGTCTTCCAACCGTGAGATGAGTGGTCACCGGACACGATGAATTCACAACGACAGTCCGGCGAAACCTCATGTATTTTCAGGACACGAAGCGACCCAAGGATGACAGCTTTCTGCATCCATTTCGCAAGTGCCCTCGCATATTTTTGGCACGCAGGTATGGCTTTGAGGTTACGAACCAGTGATGGTTTCGCACCTCCGAGAGCACCTATCACAATGACCATTACTTGTACCGAATATTTTGGGTACAGTCTTTGCAGCTCCCTTTTAAGGTCTTGATACCTGTCCTCGTTTTCCTTCTCCTTGGCAGTGATGGAATATTCGGACGGGGCCGAGAATTCGATCACGAATATAGTTCATTTCTCGAAGTCTTGAAGAACAATGTCAGGTCTCGAGTGTGCAACGGAGACTGCTGTCCGAAAATCGTAGTTCCAGAAAATTGGGCACTTCTCGTTTTGGACAATTTACTCTATCTCCCTTGGAGAGTTCGGCAGGGCAGGGTTGCGGCCAACACCGTAAGAGCGACAAAGATGGTAATAAAGCACTCTTAGGGCCGCAATATATCTGTAGATGTAAGTCGTTCCTGTGTGGGTGGGACACCCCAAAAGTATATGTTCCAGGAACTCAGCGTATGCATGACACGCTTGTTCCTATCGCTGTGAACTTCTTGACATAAAATGCGGTCACGGTATGCTAAGGTGGAAATGATACCATCCTGGCATGCAAAAATAAAATCCTCTGTACCTGAATTAGGCCCTGATGATCTGAGGAAAGCAAAAGTTTGCTTCTTCGACAAGGACTTTTTTTCTATATTCCTGTGAAAATTTCCGTGCATTTTCTTGTCGAGTAGCTCTTGATGGAATTTTTAAACTTCTGCTTTCTTCACTTCTGTTTTCAGAAGTGTAGCATCTAGATGGAGTAATGCACTTTCCTCACATCTGATTTTGAAATTCAAGTCAAGGGTCTCGGCCACTTGCTCCGTGGCTTTGTAAAGGAACGCTCCTTCACCAATCATCTCGTGGTTCCTGACCATTTTTAGGAGAGGATCTCTGCCATTGGCTACGATATAAGCTGTACTTAGAACGATACGGTTATGAACACACTGGAGATTCAGAAGTCCGCGTCCGCCTTGACGGCGTGAAATGTATAATCGCGGAACTGACGAATTGATATGCAAGCTTTTATGCATATGCATGATCTTACGTGTGGTGACATTAAGGGCCTTAAGTTCGTTCTTCGTCCATTGAACCACCCCAAACGAGTAGATTAGAACCGGGACGGCAAGCATGTTAGTCGCAGATACCTTGTTGAACGCCGACAGATTGGAAGCCCAAATCTGTCGAAGAAGATGCTTGTATCTGCTTCGGAGAGACTCCTTTACTGATGTTTCGTCCTGAGTGCATCTTTAAGGCGCGCCCAGGTATGTATAGGTCTCTCCAGAGTTAAGATCTTTAATAACACTTAGTTATATCCACAAGCTCAGGATCCTTGGGAACGCCAACAATCTGTCCGTTCTTTAGATGAATTTGGGCACATTTATCCAATCATAAGTCCATCCCAATCTCTCATGTGTACTTCTTGACGATATTTATGGCAGTTGAAGTTTGCGACTAGAGGGTCCCTGTACCAAGGGTTTCTGCTGAATATGGTTACAATAATTAATAAGCAGTCGCGGACAATTGTCCAAGGATGGTCCAAAAGTAATTAATCCCCCGGCTAGGTACAGGAGCTACGCCCTCTGTTTTCTGTCTAGCGCATCGCTAAAGGAGATACGGCCCCTGTCTCAGTACAGGCACTACGCCCTTTGTCTTCTGTTCATCACATCGCTTCAGAACATACGGCCCCGGGTTCAGTACAGAGTCTTCCCTCTCGCCTTCTTCTTCCTCTCTTTCCACAGATGTAGGCCGACTCAGGACACAGCGCGCACTAGGCGCCGTGCTGCGCAGAGCTGCCCGGACGATCCTTGATCGGCCCCGCGAGGAATGGACTGACGGCCTGGCACTCAGCAGGCTCGAGATGGTGGATGAGTATTGGAGGGACTTCTCGAGTAACCACGTGGAGCTGCTTCAATACCCGGAGACACACGACAGCGATTACTCCCTGGATGACGAATACGCGGCGGCCGAGGACATTTACCAGGTATATAAGCTTAAATGCGCTGTTTTTTAGGCAAAAGAAAGTCGTTTTTTTTGCAGAAAATAAAATCAACTTTATTTAAAGTATTTTCCCTCGCTTGCTATACATTTTCCCCATCTCTCGGGCAATTTGTGTATACCACGCCAAAAAAA
>CAKNWT010301097.1:0-14168 GCA_932066315.1 Andricus coriarius | reverse complement strand
GGACAATAGCGCGACATAACAGAGTCTATATTAGCTATATAAACAACTTACACTTTATTTATATCTACGTTAAAATTGGTATCCGTGTATTTCATTATATTATACTAGCCCTGCACAACTGGCAAATGCAGTCAATTATATGATATACCATCTTAGCTTAAGCTATTATTTCTTTCTTATATCTGTTACTTCAATTTTATGATTTTTTACTGTATAAAAGGGCGTAAGCTCGTTGATTTCCTAAAATAAAATAATAAATAATATTCATTACACGCATAGTTTCAGCGATTTGAACGGCAAAAAAACACAAAATGATTTTTTCCACGTTTTCGCTTAAAAATGCGATTTTGACTATGTAGCCCTAATTTTAGAAAAAAATAACTTTCATATTCGTATTCAGCACCCTCAAAAACATAAATATAAATAGTTTTTAGCGACTAGGACGAGGCTGGTCGGTACGTGAATAAAAACGAGGGTGTTCCGCTCCTCTATAGGGAGAGTACCGTGCGTCCTTCCACTAGCCACTGCGGGATGGGTTGTTCTCTGTTGAAGAAAGTAGTAAATATACGAGCTAGATGTTGGTGCGTAGAAGTGAACTTCTTCCACCAAAAGTTGTTGATTTTATCTGGCCCTGGTGGTGAAAAGTTTTTAGTTCTAGTTATAACTTTCTTTACTTCTTCAGCAGTAATTAGTAATTAGGACCTTGTAACCTTTGCTTTTGGCAGAACTTACGAAAGAGTAATATATCTGAAGCGTCTTCATGTAGCTGATAAGCATCTCCATATACTTGCTCCCAGAATTCTGAAATCTCTTCTTGACTAGGCGGATTATTAACGGCACGTGATATTTTCTTGAACAAACAAGAAGGATAAGTAGAAAAGGTGGAATTTTCCAGAATCCACTTTACTCGCCGTTCAAGGCGCTGTATCGCTACTAAAAGAGATATTTTTTTTTGCGTCCAGTGCTGATTAATGGTCAACAGTTTACACTTGTTCAGCGTGTGATTTGCTTTCCTTGAGTTTCGAGCAAGTGTCCTAACTTTTGGAGTGAACTTTTTATTTGATGTTATGTAGCTGATCACACACTGAACATTTGATGCTTGCCGTCTTGCCGTTTCAATTTTAAACTAAAGCTGTGCAATAGCTCTCACTCAGGCGTACTGAAGTATCGTTACTTCTATTGTCGCTAAGCAGGAAGATCGCCTTCTCATAAACTACACCGTTCAGATTCCAGAGATTAACATCTTCTGAGAGCAAATCGGGGAGAGCAGTATTAGCTTCAGCTAATTTTTCCATTCTGAGGAGACTTTTTGGTGGATTTTTGATCTCCTGCTTTCCATGTTGGGATTATCGGCTATCTGAAAAGGTGGTCTTGCTGGAATGGGTGGTATGTACACTGAAACGGGTGGCCTGTTCGCTGGAGGATGTTGCTCTTCTTCTTGCTGATAAAGAGCTTCATATCCGTTTTTTCGCAAAAAGTATATCTGGTCTCTTAAATACTGAGGCGTATTATGAGTATATTCCGGGTGCATATTGATCGTCGCCTCGGTTCGGTCCTATTGCCACTCCCAACTGAACCATGGTCTCCATCCGATAGAGCCCTATTGTGGGTGGCACTGCAAGATACTGGTGACGTAACCGCATGATTTGTAGCATTAGGCAGTTAGCCCATTGCAACGTGGCTGACTGCAAGAGTCGGAGCTCTCGGGCGATGGGGTCGCCACATCCCTACGCCATTATTATTTGATTATTATTTTGTTTCAAACTGGTTCTCGGGCTAAAACGAACCCGGTTTTGCATCATATCTACGGACTAGGTCAAGTGACTGATAAGATGAGGATGTAATTAGTTAATTTAATAAGAAGTTTGAAATCATTTGCGATGATATTATGTGTACAAAATTAGGATCATGGTGTAGTTTGCAGTTGGCCTTTTACCGCTGATATGCTTACACAGCAGCAGCGAGTGTTGGAGGTGACAACAGTCGCCTCTGGATACTCTCTTAGAGCTACCATGTATCACTCTATAGGTTTTGCAGTCGCTTGCTTCCTGGTGGTCTACTGACTCCTAAATGTTTAAGGTGTTAAGTGTATCTTGCGTGCACATTTCCTGGAGCCGAAATCACAATAGAATGAATGGATGCATGTTTCACATCCCTCCATATTGTGATTACTTCATCCCTTAGCTCGCTATACTTATGAGTCTTGGTCGTATAGGTTGCCTGCGAATTACGATTAAGTGGACAAGCAATGTCGATAATGTAGACTCTTTCACATTTTTTTCGCATTTTGATCTGCGGTCAATTGGCTCGGATGTAATGATCTGTCTGGATAGTGACATCCCAATATATAAGATGTAATCATCGTTTTCTATAACGGGCATTCGAATGTATCTATAGAAGGCATCCATTCTTTTAAGAGTCCTAGGTTTAGGGCAAGTTGTTAATGTACAATGCCCGCTACATAATTATGTCTGTGCGTATATTCTCTTCAGGACATTGCGCGACAACCATCAATAATGTTCTGGATGGATTCGTTGGTATCTCCAGATAATCAGCACCGGTCAACCACGTCTTGATGTAGCACGTGTTTGCGATACTTTCTGGTGCTGACAACCCTGTCCTGAATCGCAATTACGAATCCTTCCGTTTCTGGATACAGGGCGCCCTTTCTCAGCCAAATATCTAATGCGCCAATATTTGTTTCATGTTGATCTTAAGTTGTGGGGTGCTCGCCGTGGATGGCTTTCTCTCTCCATTGCGTTTCTAATTCCTCTATGGTTTCTGCCCTGATATTCAAGGCCTCCTCTGAGGACAAATTCAAGGGCGTGTAGTCAAGATCAGCTTTACAGATGGTGTTGTAAAGCGTAACGTCTCGCTTGCTGTTAAAATAGTCTCGCAACTGTATAGCTTGTGACTCACATAGTTTTCTGGCATCTACAATGCCCCTATCTCCTCTATTTCATTGTAGAACTACCCTTTCAATCGCCAAATTACTGTGGTGCATTCGGTGGTTCGTCATTTCTACGACCATTTGATGAACCCACAGGAGTACGTGAGGACAGGGATGGCATAGGTGTTGATTGCCCTGACCTTGGTTGCCGATCCATATTGAATCCGCCATTTTCAATTTCGAAGTTTTGATGATAAATTTAGAATTAGCGACTGAAAAAAAAAACTATAAAATGAGATTGATAGAAAATATATACATTTTTATTTGGTCGCCATATTGGATTTGCCATTCTGAATTTAGAAGTTTTTATGGTAGATTTAGAATCTGTGACCCAAAGAACAACTGGAACATGAGTTTCATGAAAAATAAATAATTTTTTTTTTAATGTGGTCGCCATATTGGATGCTCCGTTGTGAATTTAGGAGTTTTTACGATGAATTTGGAATCAGAGACCCAAAAAACAACTAGAAAATAAGTTTCATGCTTTATGGATAGTTTTTTAGTTTTGGCCAATTTTGAGGTACTCCTGTCCTACTGTGGGATCCTCGCGCATACTTTTTGGCGCAGTTTATATCAACTCTCTCATCTCCGATTTTTGCTTGCCATTGCACCACTATAGAGAATATGGGATACTTACAGACTTACGTCAGCTGTTACAGTAGGAGATTATAACCTACCCACATTTACTTGGACCAATGATGAACAAGGACACCGTATTCTGTCTAGTGATGGAGCACTTCCCTTAGCGAGAGAAGGTGCAACTGCACTTTTGGATACATATGGATTTCTCTATATGTATCGAGCGAATTAAATACTTAAAATCTTTGGTAGGATTCTCGATTTGGTCCTTACATCAGTGGAAACGACATCAGTCTGTAAATCAGATGATCCATGTTGACCTGTGACGAATATCATCCTGCACTGGAAATAACACTTCTCGTGCAAATTAGTGAACTTGAAAATGAAAAAAGTTACTATCTAGACTTCAAAAATCCAAACTACTCTGCGATCTCTTCGTTCCTCGCGACTGTGGACTGTGATCAGGCATTTTAAGATCCTTCTGTTGATGAGTGTGTATTCCTTTTTTACTAAGTATTGTACGATGCAGTAGACAGGTATGTACCTTGGCGTAATGTTCGAAATAACTAATACCCAGTATAATCTTCGCAAGAACTAGTTAAATTGCCCCATTTTGGCATGGCGAGTATGACCTCTATTCCTACAGTCCTTTTGAAGCAAAACTCTACTTCCGGGTTTAGCTCAAGTCTACTTAGTTACTTCTGAAAATATACCTTTGAAATTCCATTAAAAAAAAGAAAATTTGTAATTTCAGTAGATACGAATTTAGAAAAAGTAAGTGTAGGAAAACTTTCAAATACTTAATATTTATAAAATATATATTTATTTTTAATAAATGCATCAAACATGAATTCGAACTTTTACCGTAGATGAGGACTGCTTATCTTAAAGTCAATTAATAATAATATGTTTTTTGTAAACTTACTTAAATATGATTATAATAAATTATTTAGCAAAAAATATAACCAGTCAAAACATAATTTTTCAATTGTCTCGCTGTACGTTCAATTGTACTTTAATCTTGACAACTAAAAACGCAATAATGAGTCCGCTTCCAATTCACATTTCACAAAAATGATTTAAGACTATTTTGAGAATTTCAGATGTATCCCTTCCACAGGTTGAAGAAGTAATCCATATGGATTATTGACATAGGGGATGGCAGTTTTCTCACAGACTTCAACTCTATAATTCTGGAGTATTTTGATAAGACCAACTTTCGTTTGATAGACTGCAAATCTTGCTCCTGAAATAAAAAATAGTTTTTCAAATAATATTAATATTAGAAATAGAAATCGCCACCAATGTGCCAGGAATTGATATACCACCTTTGAGATACCATCTATTACTCTTCAATTTTTCAAATACAACCTTTTCTCTTTCACTCTTCAGATATCACCTTTTGAAATCCACCTATATATACGGGAAACGTTCTATATATTCTTGACACATTTGGTGTACGGTACGCCGAATATGTCAAGAAAAGAGACTTCTGAGCGATGGAGTCCCCTTATCCCTACACAATTGCTGTTCTGACAAGAAATGTTTTGACAAAATAGTTACCAATGCAATTTCTCGGACCATCTCCAAAAGATAAGAAAAGCATAGGGTGTCGTTCTTGCACTGCATCATCATTAAATCTTTCTGGATCAAATGTTTCTGGATCTGGATAATTTTTTGGATCACGTTGAATAGCGTATATAGGTATCCAAATTCTCTGGTCTTTTGGAACTGTCACATTGGTACCCGAAAATGTGTATTTGTCTGTTGATTTCCTCATTAGTACCGATACTGGTGGGTACTTTCTAAGAGTTTCTGAAATAATTCAATAATATCGTAGTTACAAAATTGAATCTAAAATTTGAAACATTGTGTTTGAAAAAGTCATATGTATGGATATGGAAATGCAAGTATGCACTCAGACAATAATTTATGATTTTAATCGTAACAATTTGTGCAATTAAAACTTCAAACAAAAGTGTTGTGAAATCACAATTTGTAGATAATTTTTTTTAAATTTAAATAAAGGCTCATGACATTTGTACGGCCGGCCGTAAAAAATCTTGCACAATTATTGGGGGTTCTGGAATGGGATTACATGAGAAGGGGCAATGTGATTGTTCAGGAATGCAATAAATTGCATTAATTACAAACAAATAATACATACCAAGAAAATACACAAGCTTTAGTTTTGTTTTCTGAAAAATTGCGCCAATGCGTATTTCTGTGTAGCATTTCTATCCGTTTTTTAAATAACAAAACCGGGATTTTTTATTACCTTGAAAGACCTTGTGTAGATATTTCATATTTTTTAGTCGGTCGTAAATCAATTTTCCATCTGTCTCCTTCAATTCTTCTTGAATTTCTTTTCGAAGTTTGTCCTGAATTGAAGTGTCTACAGCCAGTTCATATAATGCATTACTCATTGTTGTTGCAGACGTTTCGAAACCCGCGGCATAGAAAACAAATGCCTGAGCTACCAGCAAAGTGTCCGTCAGATCTGTAATTAAATATTTTACTCATGCAAATTGAAAATACGGCCAACCAGGATTATTATGAATCACGGGTTGTAATAATGGATCAAGGCTATTACTCCGTAGAAAAATTTGTTTTTAGCGGAATTTTACTGTATATCCTGCATTGTTTATGAAACTTTTATAAACTCTTACTATAAAAGTTCGCAAAGTTATAAATAAAAGTTAATCCATATTTACCCCGAAATTATCTATAATTACCCAGGTGGGCGATATCTAGAAATTCTTAAAAATATATAATTCAGTAATGTAATCAATTGTTAATTAACTACAAATTTTATTATCCAAGAACGTACTTATCTGAGCTAATCTATCAGGATTTTCCTTCACGTGTCTCAGTGAATCAACAAAGTCATGTCTCACGACATTATTTGCCTTCCTGTACTGCATCGTTTCCTTAATTAGGTCGATAAAAAAGTTGTTCATTTCAGTCTCCGCAAAAAGAGGTCCAAGAAAATTATATAACCACGGTGTTATATCTTTAATTTTTATTCGAATCGACCTCAGAAAACTAACATCGAATATTTTTCTCCCCATTCTCAGGAAATCATTGTTCTCATCAGAAAAAGCGTTGATATCAATTCCAAAAGCACAAGAACCAATTACGTCTGTAGTAAATTTTGCTGTGAGCTGACGACACTCAATTGGTTTATTCTCGGGTACTATTTTTTCCAAATGCCGTTCCATGTGATCTGAGCATTCCAGAAGAAGATGAAACATTTCCTTCAATTTTCCGGATGTAAAAACGGGCGAAAATGTTTTTCGAAGAGGTCGCCATCGCTTAGGTTCAAGATTAAATAAATGTGGGGATAAAACATCTACTTTTTCGTTCACTGCTATTCCACGGTCAGCAAATTTGTTAAAATCTTTGATCAACACATCTTTGATTAATTCTGGGTCCCTAAGTATCAGAATTGGCGTTGTTCTATCGAAAATACCAATCATACGCTCGTTTTTGAACGCATCGTAAATATTCTTAGCAAAGTCTCCAATGAAGTATCGATTTAATATAAAGTCCTTAAAATTTCCGATAAAAGGTAAAGGTTTTGGTCCTTGAACTCCTCGAATTATCCAAAAATCATGAGTAGATGTGCTGCAGTAATAGAGGAAGAGCAAAATTGCTGCGAAAATGCACAAAATTTCAAATGGCCCCATGATAGAATTCGAATCTTAATTAAGTCCTTAGACTTACGTCAAGCATCTGCAATTATAAAAAGGATTTCAGTTAAAGGTGAACAATGAATGATAAAAACACAAACAAGAAAATTCCATGTTGAAATTTCTTATCAAATATTGTTTTGAAGTTTAATTGTTGCAGGTTGTATGCATTATCTTATATTTCCAAGGCGTACAAATGATCAAAGTATCTCGTGGTATAGAAATTTGGCATGAGTTATCAAATATTTGTCATAAGTTAGGCTATTCGTCCCGAAATGTCGAGATCACTAGTGCTTTCCTTTTCTAGCACCGCTAATTTTATGGAACTACTAGACGCTGCATTTTTTTAATATTCTCATTTGTTTTCTATTAATATATTCTATCCACTTATTTATAAATCAAACTTACGAAAATGCTGCGAATACTGAAGGAAATCTCAAAAGTTTTTAAGTTGGTGTAATATTTTTGTTCACTTCAAACGATTAATTAAGAGTTTCAAATCACATTTATTAACTTTTTAAAGCATTAAAATTTATTAATTTTTTTATTTGAAGCAGAGTCAATTCATTTCCTAAATATTAGAATTGAAGGAGAGACTAGCTATGTTGTTGAACCCTGGTGACACTTTAGTGTTTGGTGAGTGACAGTTATGGTTAAAATGGATTTTCAGCATTTTCGAAATTTAGGGAGTCACAGGATTTTGAATTTTGAAACCTGATAGTTTTGAAGACCCCATATCTTCCAATTCGCTGATTAAATTTTTTAATGATTTTCGCAGGTTTCCAAAAGGGGCTCAAACAAATAAATATTTTAATTCTTTGCCTTTTCTTGAGTATAAATATTTCTATCCCTTATAACTTTCTGTGTCGATTAAAAAAGATTGATGGACACTCATTAACTTTCGGAGGTATTAATTTTTGGTGCAGCCGCGCGGCCTCACTATCCGCGCGGAAGGACAGACACAGTGGTCTTTGACTTACAGAAATCAATTCTTTGGTGATATATCTTTAATACAAAGAAATAATGCTTTCCAATGAATGTGAAAATGATGAAGGACAAGAAATTATTTCTCAGGAGCTAAGAACCAAGTTTCTCTGAATCTGTTTTTCACTCCCTAAGAATTATTTCATCAATTCAATCAATCGATTCTTTCAAGTGATAAATACGTATTTAAATTAAGTAATTCATCCACGTGTGGACCAAGTAATTTAGGTTTCTTTGAGAACAATTTTCGAATCACATACCTGTTTTTAAATAAATTAAATACTATAAATGTTTTAAATTAATTGGGTATATTGACTATAAAAAATTATTATCTATTATTACCAGATACAAACAATTACATATAGTTCTAAGTTTTCGTTTTTAAAATGAAATAGTATAACAGATATAAAACTATATTTTAAGACATGAGAATGACAAGATAGAGATCAATTTGTCGAATTTCAGTTTTTGAGGCTTTCAAGTAATTTAAGGTTGTACACTGCGTACAATCAATCTCAAAAGTTGTTTGTCTTTAAAATGATTTATAAAATGTGCAAAAATAGATCTGTTATTAATTTCTAAAAATCTTGATGGATGCTTCTGAGCGTACTTCAGAAAAAAATAATTCAGGTTATAATTGTTTATTTGACAGTAGTTATTTAGAGATTTAGTTTTTGCTTTCTCTATAGGGATAAGTTACAATTTTTATTTAATCCTAATGATCAAAGCCTCATTTTATTCTTCAAAGGATTCTCTACAATTCCATTTGAGTTGGCTTTATTTAAAAAATTAATTTAGAAATTAAACAATTATTATTGTTATAAACAACGATGGTTTAAATTTCAATGAAAACCACCCAAATAGAATTGTAGAGAATCCTTCAAAGAATATAAAATGATACCTTCATCATTAGGATTAAATATGAAGTGAAGCTTTTCTCTGAAGAGAAGGCAAAAATTAAAAATCTGAATAACTACGGTTAAATCAACAATTTAGACCTGTATTATTTTTTCTCCTCCGTCAAGGTGTGCAGAAATTAATGTTAGATATATTTTTGTTAATTTTGTAAATCTTTTTAAAAAATGACGACTTTTGAGATTGATTATAAGTTATCGATACATATCAGGAGTATTTAAATATCGTTTCACCGTTCACACGAAAAAATGAATTTTATAATTATGAGAATGAAACCTGGACGAGCAACATGACAAGGATCTTTGGCTTTTTCCGCCCATAAGCATAAAGATTATATATATATATATATATAATTAAAAAAAAGGTTTGAACAACAACTGCAGGGTCCCACTGGGAGCAACTGCCATATAAAAATTACACCGGGTTCCAGTAAAACCGCGGTGAATCACACCTATGGCCACGTCTCACGACCGTAAGGTACATGATAATTGATATGCAAGTGAAATTTATACTTACCAGAAATAAGTGTTGTCAATAAAGTAATTAATATTTCCTAAAAACTTCATAATTTAAACAAAAATGTACGGCTGAATTTAACCTAATAATCTTAATTTTATCATAAAATCTCAGCATAAAGGATGTTAATACCAATCTTAAATTTGGTCTTCAAACCGAAAAAAATTCTAGTGTCGCTTGGCATACTAATATAGAATTTTCCGCATTGCACAATATAGCATAATTACTATAATTATAATTAAAATATAAAAAAGTGACTTCTGAATGTATTTCATTAAATCTAACAAAAAATTTAATTTTGTTTGATATATTTTATAAAAATAGATAAGCAACTATATTCAATATTAAGCCTTCAGAAACACGAAAATGTATATTTTTCACATTTGATAAATTTATTACTTTTCCTTCATCAACAAATTTTTAACTAATTCTTTATCAAATGTTCTGTCTAACGTATCTTCATTGAAGAATAGATGTGATATTGAATCCTTCGTGTAATTAGGCGTCTGGAAATATGATATAAATGACAGTGTTGACAAGAGTCAACGACAGATGCCAGACAATTTTTTTTATTATTGTGGCATGGTAACGAGATTAGAAGTATTGAAAATTTAATATAACGACGTTTCGAAGCATAACAAGTTTTCTCACCAGATTAAAGAGTAATCGTTGATCTTTACGTAAAAATAGATTCGCGGAGTTAAAAACAAGCAAAAGAAATTGATTGTGTTGTGAGTCGCAGTGTTTGCTCCTATCTCGCACCAAAATAATGTGTTCTAATTTTCATATTTAAAAAAAATCCCAATATGATGGGTATTTTAGATCGGTTTTATTTCACGCTTTTAATTTAGTTTCAGGCTACTCCAAAAACACTCATAAGAATGGATTCTTTATGCAATCAACTTTGGATAAATTTTTCTTTACATATCACATTTATACGAGCACTCACAAGACAATCAATTCCTGTCGCTTGTTTTTTAATTCCGTGAATCTATTTTTACCTAAGCACCCATAATTACTCTTTAGTCTGATAAAGAAACTCGCTACGTCTCGAAACGACGTTATATCAAATATTCAATACTTTTAATCTCGTTATCATGATCCGCGTAGAATATTATCGGGGCAGACTGGCGTCCAGTTAGGGCATGTCTAGACCATCTAATCTGTATGGTCATTTCGGGCCCAAATCGGGTGCTGGCTAGCCCGTCATGACCAACAAACTTTCGAAGTGTCAAACCCTAATATCTTTTTGCACGTTTCCAAAAGTTGCCAGGGTGTTTAAATGTACCAAAAATAAGGAATGTACTTTAAAAACAAAGAATTTTCCTTCTCATCATCTAGATATTCTTTAAAATAATTTTCAACATAATCCATCTGAAGTACATTTTTTCACAAGAGCTACTGACTAGTGGTACATTAGCTCGTCCAGACTAGCGTTTGACCATACAAAAACGTATCACTTCTACTCAGCACCATAACACAGAAAAAACAAAAGGTAAAAAGCGTTGCAGGTAAAATTTCTGAAGGTAATCTCGCTATGCAAAAAAAATGGAGATCGGTAAGGGTAAAACGAAAATTTAGTGATCTTTTATGTTACCCTTGCCGATCTTCAATTTTTAGTATGCCGAGATTAACCCCAGCACTCTTATCTGAAACGCTTTTTACCTTTTGTTTTTTATGTAAATAGACCATCTTGACAGCACCACATTAGCGGTTAGAACGATCTATCTTGGCCCCAAATAGTTCCCCGATAATTTTCTAAACGGGGATACAATAATAAATACAATTATCTGGAAGCTGTCGCTGACTCTTTTCACCACTTTCATGTAATTAACAAATCTAGAAGTCATTATTCGTTAATAAAATATCATTAAATTACACTTATTTCTCAAAATGACCTAAAATCATCTTTAAACTTCCTAAATGTTTACATTGTTATGTATTTCAAAGTATTTTTCTCATTGCATTTCATGTTGAAGTAGGACCAACCATGCAGAAATTGCCCAATTTGCTCCTCATTCCTGAAGCGGCCCTGATCAGGCTCTTCGTATGCGGATCCAGCGAAGTGTCCTGGGCGGGGTCAGAAAATTGTATACGGTTTCGGTTTCGATTCCTTTGGAATAGAACTGAAGGGTCTATGACAAAGCCACCGAACGCGTTCTCGGGTTGCAGATAGAGGGTCCATGTACCAAGGGTTTCTGCTAAATATGGTTACAATAATTAATAAGCAGTCGCGGACAATTGTCCAGGGATGGTCCCGAAGGAATAACCCCTAAACGGAGGCGTGACAACCATGCCGAAAGCTGAATGGCACCTGGGTGAGGTGTCTTAAACGGTGACTCTGAGATACCGGGCTACCTCTCAGAGTATGGAGCCTTATCCTTGCATGCGGGGCTCTACAAGGATGGACGAACCCTTTCCCTAGCACCACACGTAAGATCATGCATATGCATAAAAGCTTGCATATCAATTCGTCAGTTCCGCGATTATATATTTCACGCCGCCAAGGCGGACGCGGACTTCTGAATCTCCAGTGTCTTCATAACCGAATTGTTCTAAGTACAGCGTATATCGTAGCCAATGGCACAGAACCTCTCCTAAAAATGGTCTGGAACCACGAGATGATTAGCGCAGGAGCCTTCTTTTACAAAGCCGCGGAGCAAGCGGCCGAGACCCATGCCCAGCGTTTTAACACCAGAAGTGAGGAATGTGCATTACTCCATCTAGATGCTTCACTTCTGAAAGCCGAAGTGAAGAAAGTAGAAGTTCAAAAATTCCATCAAGACCTGCTCGACAAGAAAATGCACGAAAATTTTCACAGAAATGTAGAAAAACAGTCCTTGTCGAAGGAGCAAACTTTTGCTTTCCTCAGATCATCAGGGCTTAATTCAGGTACAGAGGGTTTCATTTTCGCATGCCAGGACGGGGTCATTTCCACCTTAGCATACCGTGACCGCATTTATGTCAAGAAGTTCCCAGCGATAGGTGCAGAGCGTGTCATGCACACGCTGAGTACCTGGAACACATACTATCGGGGTGTCCCACTCCTGCAGGAACGACGTACATCTACAGACATAAGACGGCCCTAAGATTCCTTTATTACCATCTTACGGTGTTGGCCGCGACCCTGCCCTACCGAACGCTCCGAGGAAGATAGAGTCAATTGTCCAAAACGAGAAGTGCCAGAATTTTCTGGAACTACGATTTTCGGACAGCAGTCTCCGCTGCATACTCGAGGCCTGACATTGTTCTCCAAGACTTCGAGAAGCGAACAATATTCGTGATCGAATTCTCGGCACCGTCCGAATACAACCCCAATGGGCACCAAATTTGACGACGTCTTTACGACATCGTTACAAAAACTTTACGACATCCTATGTCCATGACGTTAAGGTGTCTTTACGATATCGTAAAGACATCGTCAGATCGTGCAACGTCTTTACGATATCGTAAAAACACCTTAATGGCATGGACATAGGATGTCGTAAAGTTGTCGTAAAGATGTCGTAACGATGTCGTAAAGACGTCGCCAAATTTTGTGCCCACTGGGACATTACTCCCAAGGAGAAAGAAAAGGAGGAGAAGTGTCAAGACCTCAAAAGGGAGCTGCAAAAGCTGTACACAAAATATTCGGTACAAGTAATTGTCCTTGTGATAGGTGCTCTCAGATGTACGAAACTATCACTGGTTCGTAACCTTAAAGCCATACCCGCGTGCATAAAATATGCCAAGGCACTTGCGAAATGGATGCAGAAAGCTATAATCCTTGGGTCGCTTCGTGTGCTCAAAACACACGAGGGTTTCACCGGCCTGTCGCTGTGATTGCATCGTGTCCTGTGACCACCCATCTCCCGGTTGTGAGACGTGGCCATAAGTTTGATTTGCCGCGGTCCTACTGGGAGCCGGTGTCATTTTTAGATGGAAGTTACTCCCAGTGAGACCCTGCGGTGGTTGTTTAACCTTATTTTTTAATTATATAAAGTAAAGGTGAGTCAGAAAAGCCTGGGGGTGGCTAACGCCGGTTTCGCCACTATTGTGGATTCGCGCCTGCATGGGGCGAAAGTTCGCAGATAGAAACTAATAGCAGTAAGGACCGGCCATCGTTTTTAAAGTCGCATAGGGTTAGTTTTGATATTTTTTAACCTGAAAGCCTCAGTCAAATCGCCGACCCGCATCTCGTAAATGTCCCCTAGGGTGATCCACTCATGACCTTGGGCTTTTGAAATTAACATACTCTCTAAATTTGAATTAGTAGAAATTTTACTAATTCATTCAGTACACTTAGTTTTAATTGATGAATCAGTTATTTTCAGATGTTTACTAATTTTAACAGTAAAATGAATTGATAGAGGAACAATTTTTTAATTAAGCTTTCGTTTATACTCTAACATTATTTATAATAATAAAGTGTATTTTAAGACTTTCGTTTTAATAAATGAATAAGAAATTACTACATGTGTGAAGAAAATGTACACTTTTAACGATTTCACATTTAAAAATGGTGCGCAAATATATTTGGAACATAACCTCTT
>CAKNWT010301095.1:0-10206 GCA_932066315.1 Andricus coriarius | reverse complement strand
AGTACAACCAGGACGGTGGAAAATACAGAAAGGATTCTGATTTTTTTTCAAATGTGGGAACAACTGATTATCAAAGAATGTCGAAAACATCTTGTCTAATGAATATTTTGTGTTTCATGCATATACTGTTTTGGGATATTTTTATTTTCCTCTTTTCGAGCATAGATCGTGACTTAGATGGATCTTATTGGCGGGGCTTAGTGAGATGACAAATTTTAGTCAGCATCACGTTATTTATTCAATCAACAGTTCTTCGTACGTGTTTCACCTTAAAACTTTAGAAGCCGGATAAAGACTCAGAAACAAGTTTCGTTGATTAGAAAAAAATTAATTTAAGATTGAAGTGAAGTCTGCTTTTTCAAGAATATATTTGTGCACCGAAATCAGAGCATGAATAAAATTCACAAATAAAAATAAGATTTCGGATTTCTTTAAATCATGACACCTCCTGAATCCAAAAAAATCTGTTTTATGATAGTGGCTGTCATAATTTTTGAGAAAATTTTTTTCAGTATTCAAAAATCCCATGTACGGTTGTTTATAGTACTCGAAATGTCGAACTTATATTTACTAGAATAACTAATAATTTATTTCACTTCTTTTATATGATTTTATTACTAACATTTTAATTGAATTGGATGTAAAAGCATTAAAAGTGTTTAGAGAAATGTTGACTCATGCTAATAAATAACCTTAAAAAACAGTCTGCAGGGCGCTTACATTGTTTTATAACAAGACGCCACTATCCTGTGAAGCCTTTCGGTGATGTTGTGAAACAAAGTACGCAACAGGTGTGCACTTACTGTGTTTTTACTTTTTTAAATATTTTCATAAAAAACACTAATGTATAAAATATTACTGTTTGCAAGTATCATTCACGTTAAATGACACCTGATAACATGCTTATCTCAATTTTGAAAAACATGGCGCTTACTGCTTTATGACCGCGTAACAAGCGATTTGAAAAGATTTAAAACATTTCAAGCTATTTTAAAGGACTGCTTCGAATTATCCAATTTATTTCAATAAGCATTTGAAGACTAATGTGTAAAGTAAATAAAGTAAGGTTGAATAGATTAGGCGTCTAAATGATACTTTTGTTTTTATTTGGAACCAGGAACTTGTAAAAAACTTTGTGTTGGTAAAGGCGACGACGTTTTCCGATATCAGATGACTATTATTTTAATGAAGCTGAAAATGTTGCTCCAACAACTTGTCTTAAATACCTACATTTGTCACGCTTCCCATATCTATGCAGAAGATTCTCTTACTTATTATTGTATGCACATACAGCCTTAAATAAATTTTTTTTCACGAAACAATTTTAGCCTTCCAGTACCGAATTTATCAACATTTTCAATATAGAATTGAAGAGTACACTAAAAACACGTTTATCTTATTAAGCAATAACTATATTAATTGAAAAAAAAACATAATACATAAATTATTTCCTAAAGTTTCACAGAAATTTTCTCTGTATTCATAGACTCGAAAACATCCTCATAACATTATCCGGATTTTATCAGACAAAGTCGACTTAAAAAAATGTAACGATTTAAAATGTGTTAGGGTATTCTCAAATATTCAAAGGAATTTTCAAGACATTTGAAAAGCTCCAAGGGATTTTTAAGGATTTCAATGATTTCAAGGCATTTCAACAAATTTGCATGCGGTTGTTAAAAATGTCTTAGAATTTCAGGAGATATGGAACGCTTTTACAGGACCTAAAAGGTTTTAAGATATTTCAAAAGATTTTAAGGAGCTTTATAAGACTTCCGAGGATTAAAATGCTCTTATGGAATTAAAAGAAATCTTGCTTAAATTTCCTTGAATTCCTTTTTACTTATTTTAAACTTAAAATCCACTTTAATTTTTATGAATTTCGTCAAATTCTTCATATTTCGTAAGGAGGTTTGCTCAGCGGATGTAGTTGATGTAAAAAAATGATGGAAGCGACTTCAGATATACGGAGAAAAATAATTCGAAAAACTTTACCAAACTCAGTTGGGTAAACTTGGACATATGGACACTTTGATAAAGTTTCATTTCTAATTCGGTAAAATGAAATTCGGCGATACTTCATTCACAAACATGAAAGTGTGACAAATTGATAGGAATATCTTCCGAACTGTACTTTAATTAATACCGTACTTCGTAGTTGAAATTTTAATTCATATAAATGTAAAATATATGAAACGTTAGATAAAGATTACTGAACAATGTGGTAGAACGCGATCGAGGGATCAGTAGAAAATGTGAGTGGGTTAATAGAAAAGGCATGAAGGAATCACGGACGCTCGAGAAACTTTGACCGGCGGTTAGGTAAACCGTAAAGTTCTGTGAATCAAAAAAAAACTCTTGTAAACATTGAACAGCATACACGTACATACACATTAGTCAGTCACGGCCAATCAGAATACAATTTCGTCGCAAATACACTCACGACACCTACAACTACTTAGCACATATAATACACATGTAAATAAACCTAATATAATACTATACATATAAGACGTTTTCGACGAAAATGCGCAGGCGCACGCTTCACGTTGAGAGATGAAATTTGGAACTTTCTTATATACTAACTAGAGGAATTGATTCAGCGCTTGCGAGAAATGACCACTGCCGTGACTAAAGTTTTTATAACAAGATTTATATTATAAGATCTATATTTTTTGGAATATGTATTTTGTAATTGCCACTTTAAGACTTAGTCATTTTCCACTTTTTATTTTAATTATAACTTGATACTAACATTATCTCAGTAAGGTATTACAATGATATCAAAGCGCAATCATAAGTAAAAAAGTACGGAAAATGTCTTGTTATGCACCTATGGAAAGCTACAGATTTAAAATTGTCAAATAATATTTACACCATTTTTTTGTGTTAAATTCATATCCATCACAAATACGTTCCTTGGCATATTAGTTTTGTATTTCCATACCCTCTCGGGTTATCCTTAATTTTCTTTAAAATAATTTATGCGGTTTAAAAATTTTGTTGTTTTTGAAAATCTTAATGTCATAAATGGTCAACTTTACGGCAATTGCTCATAAAATATGTCAATATAAAAAATAAAAGAACTTTACACAAGATCTGATTTACTTAACTTTTTCTTTTTTCTCTGTTTGATCACTTTTAAATTGATGCTCTTTAATTCTTCATTTCCGTTATTTGAGTTTTCATTACATAAAGTTGTTTTGTATCTTTTTAAAAATTAGATCTACAAATGAAGGGTGTGCCGGCAAAGCCATGTAAGTCCGTCGCGAAAAAACTTTTCAGGAGAGAGAAAAAACCATTTCAAAAATCGAATGATAAAAAAAATTAGAAAGTCCATTCGAGATTTGATGGAGCTTTTGAGATATTAATTAACAAATTTTTGACAAAGGTAATATTTTTCGACATATAGCTCGGTAAAATTCGATTGCTGTCGAAACCGTGCTAGTCTGTGGATTTATTTTTTTTTATTTTCTAAAATCCCAATCAACATAAAACATATACCTGGAAGATTATAAACGCTTTTCATTGTTATTTGTATACAAAATATTTAATTTACTTGTATTTTGTAACTATTTACTACTAATACCGTTTCGAATGTGGATATATCCTTTCATTATAATGTCAGGTAGAATTTTAGAGAATTTTTACGCCAATAAAACATGTTTTCAAAAAAATTGCATTTACATGGTTATAACATGTAGTTATTTGCATAATTATTTCTGTTTTTGTATCTGCTTTAGGTAAAATATGTAATTTGAATTCCATTTTAATTTACAAAAGCTCATTCCATTCCTTCAAAGTTTTTTTACAATTATATTCGTCACATTTTTATGGAAATTATTTTATTTAGAAATAAAAAGTACAATTATTTTTATTTAGTCATGTTACAAATAAAAGAATTGAATATATAATATTAAATAAAAACGTGATGAATAAAAGTGTGAAGGACTTAAAAATTAAACTTAGAATTTTGAACAACTGTAGGTTATATTAGTGTTTTTCGTCGAACATTTAGCATATATTGTATAAAAATATTATATAATAATTATGACTTTCGTTGAGAATTTTTATGTTCTTTTTTAGCATTAGGGTCAAATAAATAAAAAATAATAGAATTTTTGAAACATTGAGCTTTGAGTAAATCTTAAAAAATTAAATTATTTGTTTGTAGGTACGCAATGCAGAATTGAAAATACTCTTTGAGTAATACTGCAGTGGACAAATTATATAAACTGTTATTATAATTAATCAAATTCCATACAAATTTCTATAAAAGTTACATTTTTTTTTATATTACACTGAGCAAGACTATAAAATTATTTAAAACATTGTTGTCAAATAATTATTCATACATTTTTTAAAGATTTTTACGATATAAATTTGACGAAAGCCTTCATTACACTGTAAGGAAAAAAATATTTTCAAAAATATAAAAAAAGATTGTAGCTAAAGAATTCTTAAAATAAAATTATATAGCAACGTACATTTGATGAAAAAATTTTATTGAATTTTTAGTGTGAAAAATTTCAGTTTAAGAAATTGTTTTTAAAAAAACTTTTTTTTTTAAATTGAATTTTCTGTTATCATTACAAAATTTTACAAAATCACTTTATAGTTAGAGTTGTGATGGAAAGATTTTTTCGAAATCTCGTTTATTGACACAATAATTTAAAATGAAAATTCAATAAAATCTAAGTAGTTCAAATTTTAACGGATTATTAATTTTTTCAACCTTATAGTATTGATATTTTGTAAAATTTTAATCATGCAATACCAAAAATATATACGTGCTTTTTTTCGTGATACCGCGAACTTCAATTTTGATTATCTCGGAATAGGATTATTTTTTGGATCAAACCTTTTTTATTCTCATTGAAATAACTTTTTTTTATCCCACTAAATGAAAGAAAAAAAAAGAAAAATTTTGTAGGGAAAGCACTAACATGGCAAAAAGCACTGAAGTGGCATCTAAGGTTTACGCCAGGGGAGTCAACTTCGATCCATATTAATCAACTTTGTAATAACCTTCTTAAATAAACTCTAATTTTTCTTTGCAACTGGAAAACTAATAATCATTATTAAATACTAAATGCTAACGAGAACGATAAATAGGTTGAAAATTCAACACCTCATTCATAATTTAAAAAATGGTAAATATCTTCGAGGTGCTCAATACTTGTATACGATCCTGCAAGATTAGGGAGGTGGTGGGAGATGCCGGGCGACTGCGACTCGACTTTCGGTTTACGAAACTATCGAATAAAGTCTAACATAGCAAAAATGAAAATCTCTTCCACAGCGGATAAACTTTCATACAATGTGGAGGAAATGATAACATATCTAAAATCAATTTTTCTCTAGAATTCATTTTAAACTTTTCCAAACTTTTGAAGAAATAATACATTTTTTACTTAGAAAGATTCACCGAAATTCGTCATTCTATAACCGACTTTAAGGGAATCTTTAAACCTTGCATTATTTAAAGTTTGCTTGACTTTACATTTCCCAACTTTACTTAACTAATGTGAAATTTCATCCAATTTTTCCTTAATGTATGACAGAATAGTTTTTAATAATTACACCACGTGCATTAATGTTTACTTTTGAAAATCTTTACTTTACATTTGGAAAATTTAATCTGCGTTAATAAAGTTTACTGAACTTCCATGTATTATTTAGCCTTTTGCAGGTCACAAATTATTACAATAATGTCAATCATTCTCCTTGTGGTTCATAAATCCCAATTGTACTCAAAAGATTGGTAAAGTTTCCTAATCAAATTTTCTCCGTGTAGGAAATTTATTATTTGAATACTTTTTAGTGCGGAATGCCATATTCTCTAGAAAATTTTTCAAAAAAATTCTTTTATATTGTGAAATGCTGAGTTTATTTATTTAACAGATTGAATATACATCATTTAATATACTTTTCCATAATACACTTTTGAATATCTTGAAGACATCCTTAAAATACAAATAAATTTGGAAAATTATTCGTACTCATCCTGAGATTTCATTTCCACATCCTATTCCTTTTAAGTTGTTGCACATATATATCACCGGGGGATGACCCAGGATATAAAGTCTCTCTTCTCATCAGTATCTCTTCTGTACGTCTAGCATTCATCTCTTTCGCTCTAAGTATAGCTTCAATTTCAATCTGTGGTTTATTAAATATGTGTAACTCTGCAGAATAAAAGATAATGCTGCGTGGCATTCTCACATAAATGTGCTTTATGGGTGGCATCCAATGTTCTATTTCTTCATAATAAGGAGGGAAATCAAACCTTTGGAACTGCATAGCTACGTAGTATTTACGTTCGTAATGTAGTTCCGCCACCTTTGGGAAATTAGAATCAAAGCCATAAGCATCAGGTGTATGTGTCACTCCGATGAGTTCGAATTTATATTGTGTACGATCATCCATAATAACAAAAACTTCAGGAGTATCAACAGGAAAAATCATCGAAAAACGTGGTGGTTGCAGCCAGGCGGGTAAACCGCCTGCGTCATATTTCATCTCTTGCACAAAAGTACTCTGATCCGACAATTCTACGAAAGAGAATTTTGGTGGAAGATGTTCTGGCCATGATGTTGTTCCATTTGTACCTAATTTTGTAAGAAAAAAAAATGGACATTTATCATATTTTTCTTAACTTGTATCACCGAAACTATAATTAATGTTCAAAAACAACATGGAAAAATACTGTGATATAAGCTGTCTAATCGATACTAGCATTACTTTCCAAAGTTTCATGAAGCCTTCACATCGAATCGATTTTTCTAATTCATACCCTCCGTGTATAGGAGTGTTGGTTTACTCAAACTAAAATAAGTCGTGTGATTCGGATACTGAAATGCTTCCATATAGTTTTCAATGTTGCGGAATTTAGATTTAGGGTGAGAATTGCAAAACTCAAAATGTCACAATTGCCATATACGAATAATAATCATTACCAACGATTAATTAAATGTGACAATTGTGACATCTACCCTTAAACTTGAACTTTTGCCGATATAAAAAAGACGTATCGATTATTTTTCATAACTCTACATTTCTGCAAAGTAACATTCAAATCGGCAAGTGAAACTTCCGTAGTGTTACTTTGATAGCATGTTGTTATACTTCGTTATATGACATTGTTTCTTGAAGCACATGTATACTGTGACATATAAAATCAAATATATCTTTGGAAGAAAATCAATTTTATACTGTGACATATAAAATCAAATATATCTTTGGAAGAAAATCAATTTTATACTGTGACATATAAAATCAAATATATCTTTGGAAGAAAATCAATTTTATTGATTTAATGTTATCTCTTTCAAGGGTTTAATTTTCACTTGGCTTATAGAATCATCTAAAGTTAGCCCAACATGGAGAAAAACTTGACAATCTTATAGAGTCATACGAATACCAATATGGAAAATATAAATTCTGAAAATGTGCGAAATTGACGTTTCATCAAAATGTTTTTTTTTTCTGTGAGCAATTTGAATTGCTATACTACTAAGATAGCATTAAAAATTTATTTGTTGGGATTGTTTATAGTTTTACACCTATGTTTTATTAATTTATGGGAACAAAATTTTGATTAATTTAAGAAAACGGAATACCCATGCCATAAGTTATAAAGCTGTCTCAAATAAAAGTACAAATCTTTATTTCAGTTATGTTATTTTAATGAGTGAAGTAATTTGCTGGTATCGACATAAAGCGTATATTTTTTTCGTGATATAATGTACAAAAAAGGTTGTAATTGATATAATTAAACATAATCATTTTTTATTTAAATATTTTCAAAATATTACTATGAAAAGTGTAACAATATTTAACTATTGAAGGTTGTAATAATAAACAATAATTTTTTTATTCAAATGTATTTTTCTAATGCAAGAAAAGCCAGTTAGTAATGTACTCCGCACAATATGAAGCATGCTTCTAATTTAATAATTTACTACAATCTGTAATAAATTGTGGCCTCGGCAGAGATCACGTTGGAGCAACAAAATTTCTTGAACAACGTTACTTCTGCCGAAACTTCAATGTTAGTTACTCAAAATAAAAAACTATTCACTGCTTAGGAATAGGAACATTTTAAAATTAATGAATAATTATTTAATTAGTATCAGGTTTGTATGCTTAGGTGTGCATTTTTTTAGGTTAAAATCTTTTAGATAAAAACTTTTCAATTTTTGATGGCTTCAATGCGAAAGAAGTAAATATTTTAATTCTCTTTCGTTTGGATATTTTATGATTTTTGAGGCTTCGAATTATTTTGAAAGCTACATCTTCAAAGTTGTTACAATGTTCACTCTTTTATTTTTTAATACTGTTTAATTCTGAAGCCATCAGCATATAATGTGTCCATATCAGAAAGTTTCCGATAAATAATAAATTATACACTATCTTCCTTTATTATTAAATATTATACACAATATTTTTTTGAATTTTTAATATACTAATTTATAATGCTTTTATTTTCAGTTCAGATGCTTCAATTAAAAAAAGTACTCTTTATGAGCTTGGATTTTAAAAGTTAGGACAGCAATCTATAGATTTTAAGCCTTGAAAATCCAGGATTTTGAAAGTTAACATCCAGATGGTTTATCATCCAAAGAAAATAATTTATTTATTCTTAAAAATAAATTGAGTGTAAGAGAAGATAGATTGTGGATCTGAGATAAAAAAAAGTTTTTACATTCACTAAGTGTATTGCCGATAGAATCTTCAGAAGTATTCACGATTGAAACATGTGTGTTTTAGATTACAGGGCAGAGGAAGTTAAAACGAACATGAAAATCATTTTCCTTATCTTTGAAGTTTCTATTTGCCTGGTTATTGTGTACATTATAGGTATCAATGACGAAAAATGATAAGCCAAAAAAGAAAATTTGGAAACGTTGCCTATTTTTCTTAGAGAGCAATACCAATCATATAACGAATTTCATCTTTTGTTAGTAATTTCGATAAAACTTCTAATGTCCATTCTCTTAGGTATTGAAAGAAACACCCTAAAACAATTTGAGAAAAACTTAGAAAACTTAGGTGATGCTTAAAATTCACAATTTTCGTCTCTTTTTAACTTTCATAACTTTGAAGAGTTTACAAAAACAAATTTTTAAACTTAATTTTCGGATAAATACGATATCCGATAGCAAAGGGATGAGCTTAAAGTCTAATTACATTCCTTGATTTTTTGTGTTTTATCTGAATTCAAAAATCATTCTTGCAAATGGCTTTTTCGTCTGAATATTCTCTGTGTGTACGTTTTTAATTATTTTTCGGAAAGTAAGCGATATCTCAATGTTTAGCTTACAGGACTTTAGGAGAACATTGTAAGCTACCTATAAAAAGCAGTTTAAAATAATCAAAAATGTTTTTATAATTTAAATGCTGTGAGAAATTATTTGAAAAAAATATATTGCCCCAAAACTGTATTTTATTATGTATAAGTTAGAAAGAGTACATGGCAATATCATTAAAATTACCAAAGTTATGAATGTTCGAAAAAAATTAATTTTGAATAACCCATAATTTTTTTTATTTCTTCAACAATTATTTTAAGCTTTTTCTTTGACAAAATATTTGTTTGCTTAGAAAAACTCTTTCTGTAACTTTGTGTATGTGTCTTGGAAAAATTAATATTTTCGGTCATAAGAGTGTTTGAAATTCATCACTTTTGAGAAAGGTGAAAAAAAAACTAATTTTTCATAGCTAACTTCAACTCTTGTTTTTAATCCGAGCACATTTGAGGTTTCTCGCGTATGCACGAACATGAGATATATATTTTTTTTATCTCTAAAATCTTGAATGTAATCCGGATAGCAAACTGAAACTTTTGGAGACCCTCCGAATCAAAAAAATAAAATACGTTTTCACTTCACCTTGTATGTAATATTTGTTTAAAATGTGATTTAAGAAATAATATCACACTCACTTTTGAAATTAAGAAAACCCACCAGTGTTAGGTGTAGGAGGCCAATTAGTGTCTTCATTAAAAAAGTCACTCTAATAGAGAATAGTTAACTGATATTTAACGGATTTTTCAAAAAAGAATTCTGAAGAGTGACACTGACTGGATAAGTGACTGCTATACAGGGTGTTTTTTTTAACTTGAGACAACGAAATATCTCAAAAAATACGCATCCTACGGAAAAAATGTCTGGAATAAAAACTTTTTATTTTCGAGGGGGAAAA
>CAKNWT010301054.1:17840-28543 GCA_932066315.1 Andricus coriarius | reverse complement strand
TAGCCATGAGGACATAACGCATCCTTGCCTAACACCCTGAAAAATATCGAACCATTCACTCAGTTTCCCATTAACCCTTACACTCGCTTTACTGCCTGCATATATTGTTTGTATTGATTGTAGGAGCCATCCATGGACTCCGTACTCTTTTAGGACTTCCCAAAGTTTACTTCTATTTACCTTGTCAAATGCTTTTTCTAGGTCAACAAATGCACAGAAAACTTTCTTTCCTACTCTTAACCTTTTTTCTGTGATTTGTCTTAAGCTGAATATCTGATCTGTGCATATAAAAAAGTGATAATATCACAATTTTGGTTGATTACCATTTTTTCATAGTAGAAATTTTTTCATTTTCAGTGTTTCCCATTTAAAATTAAAATTTATTTTTATCGTTTTTTTTTTTAATAATTCCATTCATTTTTTGACTTGAGAAAAAATTGTCTTATCAGCTGTAATTTTAAATTATAATTTTGTTATGTAATAACAATTTAAAATTCTAGAATTTCAGAAGCTTTGGCTTTGAAAGATTTAATTTAGTTTTAAATTTCAAATTGTCAAATCTCAATTGCTCTGAATTTAAAATGATTTAAATTTAAAAGTTTTTAATTTTGAACGCTTTTGATTATTAATAATTCAATTTAAATTCCTCTGAATTTTAAATTATCTATTTTCCAAAATTCTAATCTTAAAGTATTCAATTTTTAACGTTTTGACATTGTAATAAAACCACATAACTCCTTCTAAAACGAAATAATTAAATTTCGTGATTCTTCCATTAAATTTATTTTTTATTTTTAGCGCTTCGACTTAGAAATTACAAAATATTATTCAACTCTTTTTTCTAATTAAATTGTTCACGTTTTCAGTTAACAATTTTTAATTATTGTTTCAAAATTGTTTACATGATTCAGTCAACAGATTTCTTGCAAGAAAGTTTACTGATGCTTACCGAGTATATTTTTTTTCTAAACCGGGAGAAATCACGAATATTTACCGGGAGACAAAAATTTAAAAAATAGTGGCCACCCTGAATCAATAATAAACTATTTACACAATTATTTTTGTTAACTTGCATTAGTTATTACCTAACAAAGTGAAAAGTGTGCAAGAAGTGGAAAATTTCAGAAAAAGCCGCAACTATCTAGCACTACTGTATGAGAAGATAGTTATAAACAATAATAATTTGTTTAAACAATTTTATTTGTTAAATTTCTCTAATTATTAAGTAACTCTAAGCGAAAAGTGAAGAAACATGGGAATATTTCTGAAATAACCGCAAATTTTGGGCATTATTGAAAGAGAATATTATTTAAAAAAATAATAAATTATTTAAACAATTATTTTTGTTAGCTTGAATTAATTATTACCTCACTCTAATTAAAAAATAGACAAGAAGTTTTTTATTTCTAGCATTATTCTTAGAGAATATTATTATAAATAATAATGAATTATTTAAAAAAATAATTTCTGTTAATTCTCATTGATGATTGCCGCGCTCTAATTGAAAAGTTGATAATGAGTTGAAAAATTAGGAAAAAACGCGACTTTTTAAATCTATTCTGAAAGAAAATAGCTAAAAACAATAATAAATTGTTTAAACAATTCATGTAAACTTCTATGTATCAGTATAAAGTAGTATTTTATGTATTAGAAACAATTTGTGTTTTAAAAAACCGCAAAAACAAATTATGATCAGCGCCGGAAACTCGCCAAGCTCAATTTTTTACGTATGGGGTTTTTTTTGGGACCCTATAAAACAGACTTATGGAGGTGATATTTAAAAAATTCAACTCGATACACCTAATATTGACGATTCTGAATAAAATGTACAAAAACTGTTTTTTTCTTTTAGGAATTAAGTGTTAAAATGTATGGGGCTTGCGGAACCTCTCAATATTATTTTTTTTTAATGCATTGGGGAGGGGGGGGGGGGGGATTTTTTGGGCTATATGAATGAAAATTCGAGAGGAAAAATTCTAATGCATTCTGAGACCACTTTAGTCTACAATGAAGGCCTTCCTAATTTATAATCCACTAACGAATTTCTACCTTTCAGGTAGTTGTTCTGGATTAGGACAAAGCTATACGCCTGTAGGGTACCTCTTTGACCTTGACAACAGCGCCACCTGACACACGAACTATTGGGATTCTCAAAGTTATTAGAGCGATCTTAATGAAAAAGAGCAGTAAATATCAATTCACTTTAATTGAAAATATTATACTGAAGTCTAAAATGAATTATTCACTATAAGATTCCTTGTTAAAATTGAATTGAAATTTCTTCCCAATAGTTCAGAATTGGTGGCACTGTCGTAGCTACCCAACAGGCGTATACTTATAATTGAATCTTTGATGTGCTAAAATCTTGTGTTATGGCGGTGGCCTTTGAGTTTACTTAATTTTAAATATGGAAATCTACATTTTACTGCCTTCATTTTCGCAGGTAACATGAAGAATAGACACCAGTTTATTATGGTGTTTATAATCTATACGTATAATCCCTTTTTCTCATTAGCATTTGTGGCAAATAACAGAGCTGTCAGGACATAAACACAAACTTTTGTAAATATAATGAAGTTTTCCAGTTTATAACAGATGTATGTATGTATATCATTAAGCTATTTCCCTTTCGGCGAGCCTCTAGGGGTAAGCGTGACACTGCCCGATTCGGGTAGTGTTTTTGACGTGGATTTGTAGTAAATGGGCTCACCACACCCACGACCGCCAACAGCAACGCAGTAGTATCAGACGGTCACCCATCCAAGTACTAACCGCGCCCAACACTGATTAACTTCAGTGATCTAACGGGAACTGGTGCTTCCAGCGTGGTATGGCCGTTGGCCATGCCCCTGGCTATGCCACTGGTAATGAGTTTATCTAATATAATCAATGTAAATAATTTTGTAGGTTGTAAAATATTTTACCACTTTATTTATAGAGCTAATACTCACTTCTTTTGTAAATCACTTTTATACATTTGGCATTAGAAAACGAATATGCTATGGAGAAATTACCACAAAATTAACTTCGTGACGAATAATTTATACTTTTGCACCAGTTTTCACTCAAGTTTGTACTTGTAAACATTGCCACGTGTTCAATTTAGTTCATTTTTCCTTCTTTAAATCTCTAATTTTGTCGGTACACAAGAGACTAAAAAATTCAAAGAAAAACGACACAAGCTACAATAACATTTTATTTAATAAAATTTTTCGCCTAAATTATATCTGCAAATTTTCTTATAACCACTTTACGCTAGGATGTGTATTTTTGGTTCAAATCGTAAAAAATAACAATGGAAATAAACAAATTAAATTTACGGAAAAACGACTAAAATTGCTATAAAATATTTAATAACAAATTTGTATTTTTTTATAGGATGCGCACTTTTTTAAATTATAAAAACAAGACAATTGAAATACGTCTGTTTCCAATACCAATGCATATTATGGATTGTAATAATGTATGTTTATTGAAATGATACATTTTTCAAAGTAGTTAAGAATAAAATTTAATGGAAAATAAGGAACAAATATTAAAGTAATAATGGTAAATAAAATTTGTACTTTATTTTGCAATATCTGAATAAGCAATCCCAGGCCGAGGTACAGAAATAAATATAATGTTTAATATAATAGTGTTGAACATAAAGTAGAAATTTTATTATTTGATGTTATAGTATTGGTCAAAAACTATAACATCAAATAATAAAATCACTCTCATGTTGGAATAGACTGGGCATCAGACTAGAAATTTGAAATATCTGGAGTTCGAATCCCAGCGGAGCTAGAGAGATTTTTTTCACAACTTTAAAAATTAATAATCAATATTCACAAAAATATTGATTATCGACCATGTAGACAGAAAGCCATTAAGCATAGAGTTGAAATGTTCGCATTCTGGTGAAAATTGAGTGCGAAGCACGAGATGCGTGATGAGAGTGTGTTCGTTAAAGCACAAGGAGCTTTAAAAAAAGAGAATTCACAATCACCAAATTACATTTGCCGATACTTTGACCTTTAATTTTAAAAGGTCAGTGTCCAAATATGGCGGAGTATAAAGAACGAGCGCGCAGCGCGAGGGGAATATATTATCGAGCGCGAAGCGCGAAAACCAAAAGGCGCGCTCCAACTAGCGCCTCTGAATGTTCTCTGCTACTTGTTTCCTCGACTATCAAACTTTGACATTAATTTTTTTTAAATAAATTCGATTTTCTCAACTAATCAGATATGAGAATAAAGCACAAGGGGATGAAGATTTTTAATGTGGTGGGGGAACTCACCTAATGCGAATTCCAGTCCCAGGCTTTCGTGATAGGTGGGAGGGTAATATAATTTCAAATGCATTTATTCGAAAATGAACAAATTCATGTTGCTATTGTGCTGTCTCAAATTTTAAGTCTCAATAGTTGAATAATTTTAAGTTTCAAGTATTCAAAACCAATGATTTGAAATTGAAAGGATTTGCAATTACACGAGTTGAAAGAATTTGATTGAATAATTTCAAATTTAAAG
Organism: Andricus coriarius; assembly: GCA_932066315.1. Taxonomy (NCBI): domain Eukaryota; kingdom Metazoa; phylum Arthropoda; class Insecta; order Hymenoptera; family Cynipidae; genus Andricus; species Andricus coriarius. The sequence continues at coordinate 24,029 of CAKNWT010301054.1, read as the reverse complement.
CTTTTGAAATTCGATCATTTTTAATGAAAAACATCAATAAGCACATGAAAAAGCGTTAAAAATTGAAAGCCTTCATTTTTGATCTGTGGGGCCGTTCAAGTATGACATGAACATAATTTTCCCTATTCTTGACCCCTATATTAAATTGTTGAATAACTACAATTTATTATTTTCAATTTAAATATCTATTGAGTCTCAGCGATTTGAGTTAATCAAAGTTAAAAATGAGAAATATTAAATTAGAAGCATTCAATGTTGAATAACTATATATTGAAACATTAAAAACTGTTTAGTTTCAAATTCAAGTAATTTAAAATATTACACAATTTCAAAAGAAAAGCCTTACCCATTGAAAGATTTTAAATTAAAAACAAAAAAATATGCCCGCTGCGCGGGCACATTCTCATTGCACGCGGCTCGCTTCGCTCGCAAGTTTGAGCGCGTCTAGGGCGCGCGACTGTTGGTTCTCGCGCTTCGCGCTCGATAATGATGTATGTACCTCGCGCTACGCGCTCGGTCTTTGTATTTTCCACACATTTGTGCACTGACCTTTTAAAATTAAACGTCAAAGCTTTAACAACTGTAATTTGATGATTGTGAATTCTCTTTTTTTAAAGCTCCTTCGGCTTTAACGAACAGATTCTTATCACGCATCTCGTGCTTCGCACACTATGTTGTCAAAAATCTGGTACTGGCACTGCTTATTCAGATATTGCAAAATAATGTACAATTTTTATTTTTCATCATGACATTAAAATTTTCTCCTTACATTGCACTGTATTCTCAGCTGCTCTGAAAATGCGCCCAGTTTAAGCGCGCAAATCAAAAACTGTGATTCAAACCCCTCATAAACTACAATCATAAAGTGAAATTAAACATTTTTTTTTCAATTTGACTTTATAGAGGGTTCTCAAAGCACCTACGGCCTTGACGATTACATTCTCATTGCGATACTCGCGCTTCGTGATCAACAACTAGATTATACAGATGATTGCTTTTGAAAAAATATGTTATCGAGTGCGAAGCGCGAGAACCAACAGTCGTGCGCCCTAGACGCGCTGAAACTTGCGAGCCGCGCACATAGCGCGCTATGAGAATGTGCCCTCGCGGCGGGCAGATTTTTTTTATTTTTAATGGTTTTTTTTACGATTAAAACAAAAACCAAGCGTCTTATCCAGAAATTGTTGATAAACAATTTTGATCTGTTTTTGGATGAGAAACTTCAGTCTATTCATTTTTTTCTCATAGCTTGTGTCGTTTGTCCACAAATTTAATTTTTTGATTTTTAATGTTGTTTTCACGAATAAAACAAAAATTACGAATCCTATCAAAAAGTAATTCGTAACAAATTTGTAGATCTTTTTTAGGTACACGACTTATTTATTCATCTTTTTTGTATCTTGCATAGTTTGACTTAAAATTAAACAATAACTGATGAAAATATTTAATCATATATTCTTGATTGTTTAAGGATCTCAAGATATCAGAGGGTATAGTGAACGGTTCAGGGAATCAGAACAAGAAGCTGTCCAGCAAATACGGAGACAGTGCTTGCATGTTGTTGGGAAAAGTGGATGAGCGTTTAGTTCTCGATGCCGAGAACGTCAACAAAAACGACGTCCTTCTCTCTGATCTGACGCGCTGCACAGTGCGAATATACGGTGCACCCAGTACTCTCCACATGGTCAACCTAAAACAATGTACAATCCTAGTCGGACCCATCTCGTCGTCCGTTTTTGCCCACGATTGCAGTGACTGCACTTTTGCTTTCGCATGTCAACAACTCAGACTCCACTCGTCAAGTAATTGCACGATATACCTGCACGTAACGAGCAGAGCTATTATAGAAGACTGTACCAAAATTCGCGTAGCACCCTATAACTGGTCTTATGAAGATCAATTAAGTCATTTCAATCTCGCGGGTCTCGATCCCAAGATTAACAACTGGAATTGCGTTGATGACTTTAATTGGCTCTCCAGCGAGAAAAGCTCGCCCAATTGGTCTGTTCTCGAACCCGAATCCCGGCTGAAAAGCTGGGACTGACGAAAATAAAAGGCTGTAAAGATCGATTATCAAATCGCTTGTTTAACAACCCTAGAGCTGTGAATGTGAAAAATTGGAATGCATAATTTTTTCTACTGGATAGTTACTTGTGTTTGAGGCTGTTTATCAATTTAGTAAATTATTTCTAGGTATTTTCTAATGTTTTAATGCATCACTCAATCACATAACACTAGTCTAATATTGTTGGACTGAAACGCCTCTTTTCATTCCATGAACTCGTGAGAAAATGTCGGTTTCTCGACTACAGAATTTGTAACAGTGTTGTGGAAATTAGTGTATGGTATTCTAAAATTGGTGGTTTTATCACCAAACAAAAATAGTCGATACATTAATTTAAATCGCAATAAAATCCTCATAATTGTCTAAGTTATTATCAAGCAAATCTTTAGCTAATTTTATAGTTTCTTACAAACAAAAAATCGAGCTTTTCTTAACAGAGTTCTACAAATTTTAATGCACATTTTCCAGTATTAATATGAATTTCATTAAAACATAATTCATTAATACATGTTTTCTAAGTAAAAATGTTTCGATAATCAAAATAAAATAAAGATTGTAGTCTTTTAAGAGCATATTTCAGCACATTCAAAAAAACATTCCGTCTTATATAAGCCGCATATTTTTACTCCGCAAAGCTGCTTTGAGAGAAATGTGTGGATGTGTAAAATTCAAGAAATTTTTCACATTTTCAACTCTACTGATTTTTATTTACGATGCAAATATTGACGGAACTGGTTTCAAAAATTGCTTGTACATATATCTTCGTTCACAGATCGAACGAGAGTTTGTCGTACTTTCATACAGATTTCCTGAATGTAACGAAAAGATTGAAAGTGGAGTATAAAATCAATGCTTGATATTATGGTAGTGTGGAGTACAAATGAATTTGATCAACTTTTATAGATTATGAGTCGATCTGTATTTTGTATTGAATTTCGAGAAAGAGGGTGAGAAATTAGTTGTTGGCTGTTTTCGTTGATACTATTACTCTTTTTAAAGAAACAGATAAGTTATGATTGAAACAAATTATTCCGTGAAATGAGCTTGGCACGGTTTTCTGATTAAAATAAACTGTAATATATTAATAACTGTACTGTATATGTTTATAAATCCTTCCTGATTATTTCATTCGAATTCTTTCCTTGTACACTATCAGCGGAAATTTTTGGTACGACTAGCGCGAGACTATTATAAATCACTGCTGACTTTAAAATGTGATTACGCTTTTAAAGAAGGAGCTAGAAACTTTTTTTTAAAACCCTTTAAAAGCTTATGAAATTCCGCGTAAAATTGCCCCTAATAGAGATATGTTTGACCTTTTGAAGTGAATATACAAAGTGAGGAGTTGAAACCAATTCTGGAATTTCTCGAATTTTCTACCTCGACTTCAACGCATTGCATGACCTAGGAAAGTTGTAGCAAAAATTTGAAATTTAAGCCTATAAAACTTGAAGAATCTTCACGGCGATCACCGCTCTCGGCCCGGTGTGGTGACATTTACTCAGGCACCCTTTTGATTTGATTCTTTATTCAGTAAAAATTATTTTTATATTATTTTAAGGGTTTGAAAATATATATTTATAATTGGTAAATAAATGTCTAATAGTATATCGTGTGCCAAGGCAGCGAACTAGCCTTTTTACGGCCGAGCGTGAGTTTTTGCAAACACGCGAGACCGTAACAAGACTTCGCTGTCTGGGTACACACGATATTTTATGTAATAAAGAGTATGGTTTTCGAGTTTTCTCATGATATTACGTCTCAGGTTTAAGGTTTAAGGCCTAGGCCGGTAAAGTACCCCACCACCAACAATGACTTATTTTGCTGCTCCAAACCGCGCCCAGAAAGCGAGGAAAACATACTCGTGTCACAAAAATTATTATTGAATTCGGCACTGAGATTAATATTGAGTTTGACATTTTTTGATAATTATAAAATAAAAATAAATAATTTAAAACGAAAATTATTAATTAAAAGTATCAGATCAATAGAGAGAACAAACGAGTGTGACCGAACACTAGCACAATGTGGGCTCCCTTGAGCCCTTGAGATCCTCAAGGAAGAGTTGAGTGTCACGGAGCTACTTTTTAGCTATGTCGGACCACAATTCTATGGACATGGGGTGACGAGGTCGCTCGGAGGGGAAGCGAAGTTGCGCAGTAGGTTAGCACGCAGCAATAAGTAATGGTGGGGTTTTTGAATCTCTACGCAAACGTTAAGAAGCATCAGGGCAAATGGTGGTGGGGCACCAGATAAGGGGAAGTACAACATATCGAGGTTTATAGAATCGAGGTCCGACTATAATAAACATGATGTATTTATCATACGTACCATCCCTGCTGTCCCCTGAAACAGCACTGGCAATCCCTCCGTTCGATCGGCAGGGCCATGGAACGACATAATATCTTGAGACTGGTGTTCATTTTACCATTTTTTCCATAAGACTTTTTTTATTCAATTTTTAATAACTAATAACACCCAGTATCCCGAATTAGCAAGTTCTAAAAAAAATCGAAAATTTGATTTTTTAAAAAGGATTCCACAAAAGGCTTTTATCTTCGCACTTGAAAAAGTGGATCACTTTAAGATCAGTTTCAAACAACGTTTGGTCTTTTTCTCATCTGTACCCTTCAGCCTATACCTGAATCATTTTTAGGCCATTGAAATAGACACCACTCTCTCTCTCTCTCTACGAAATAAGGATAGCTGTATGTGTCAACAGACTAGCTATACCTAAAAGTCATAAAGAAGCTAGGCTGATTTATGAGCAGTTATCAGATCTAGAGGCTTCAACCAGTTTCCGTTATATTTATGGATATTGGGGGTTTAAACTGCTGGCAGGGACAAAAGGACCTATACTGTAGTCTTAAGTTGGTCTTTCTTTTCACGAGGGTGGGATACAAAATGACATACTTTGGTACGTCCTTTCCTGTTTGTAGAAAAGTTTTTAAGATTTTTTTACGTTTAATAGATTGGTAGAAAGGTCAGGAAAACGTGTAGTCAAATTCAAAGAAAATATCCGGTGTGCGCCCATTAACTCTCTAATGACATTTAACTTATAGAGGGTTCCTGTACCAAAGGGTATAAGGTACTGAGAGTTTCTGCTGAATATGGTTACAATAAGTAATAAGCAGTCGCGGACAATCGTCCAGGGATGGTCTCCGAAGAATCCGACCTCTGGACTATCAATTGTAGTGTGTATAATGCAGCGAGAGCTTTGGCGGATGGAAAACGTAAAACGAAACCAACACAACGGCTGATTATAAGACCAAAAGACGAATGCATAAAATCAGCACAAAGATAGGCTAGATAAGACAGTACGCGTCACGCATTCAGTGTGTGATCAACTACATAACGTCTGGCAGGAATTTCACCGCAAACATTCGCCAGTTCGCGCGCGAACTGCGTATCCGTCATCACACCCTCAACAAGTCAAAGCTGCTGTCCATTAGGCAGCACATTGTTGTCTAGAGCGGAGAGAGAGGTGAGTCAGAGAAAACGAACAGTTTTTCTCTGGCCCATCTCTACTCTTCCACGATCCTCCAGTTAATGTCGACCATCCGCCCAAACTAGAGCAGATCGAAGCATTTTGGAGAGAAATCTACGAAGTCCAGCATCCACTGAAAGAAGACTCAGAAAACATAAATAGCTTCAAATAGCTGTGCAGTGCCCTCATAACACCTGAGGAGGAATGCCCACCCATCACTACCGAGGAGGTGAAAAAGTATTAAGAGGCATGAAGAAATATTCCGCTTCGGGACCAGATAGTACTAAGACCTTCTGGTGGAAGAAGTTTGCTTCGACCCACCAGCATCTGGCCCGCATTTTCACCTCATATCTAATGTCGAAAGAGCCTATTCCGCAGTGGTTGGTGCAAGGGAACACAATGCTCCTGCCAATGATGGCGAAGAAATGGCACCCCCTGAAGTAATGCGAAAGCAGTTCCGGGGGGAATCATGCCAAGGAGAAAGGGTGGTGTTTTTTAGTGGGTCGTTGATGGCATCACTGTAATGATCAATGAAGATCGTCGTGTATATTTATATATATTAAGATCATTGCAGAGATGACATCAGCATCCCCACACTACCGAGAAGTGCGGACCCTTCTCGGTGTGTTATAAGAAC
>CAKNWT010301054.1:0-10463 GCA_932066315.1 Andricus coriarius | reverse complement strand
GTTTTGAACTATCAGGGTGGCAGCTACAATGCAAGACGAAAATTCTCGATCATTTCCCGGTTTGTAAATATATTTATCGGTTATTACAATTTTTCAAAGTATTAATGGTTTAATTCTGATCAGATTTATAGAATTTTCCATTCTCAACGTTTTCCAGTCAATAAGTTTTAATTTTTTAATATTGTAGTTTAATTCTCAAAGTCAGTAATTTATTAATTTAGGATTACAGTTAGTCGATTTGAAACGTTTTACTATCCAAATGGTAGAATATCAAATAATTTGAATTTTTAAGGACGTACAAAGGATGTTTAAGGATGAAAACAGTCAGGACCGTATCGCAATTTTGCGCAACGTGACGCAGTTACCAGCTAGACCGTTAGGGTATTGCGTTTTATCGCTATGCCACTGTTTTGTCATGCACTGTATGATATTTTTATCTGATCTGCATATATTTTGAAAAGAAGTTTAAAATTTTGTTGTTTTATCATTCGCATGTCATGTCATGTCACGCGACCTTTAGCAACTTGTAAATTTCATATCTATCACAAATACATTCCGAAATCCTCTTACTTTTATGTTTTCATACACTCTTGGGTTACACTTAGTTTTCAAAAAATATTTTCAGCTGTTTGGAAATTTGGTTGCATTCGAAAATTTCATTGTATAAAATGGTCAACATTTTGACAATCACATAATGTAAAATGAGCCCTGAACAAAAATCAAAAAATTTCATGAATGTTTCTACCGAATATGAAAAAAATCTTTACGGTTCTTTTTAAAATAAGTCACAATTTGTCGTTTTATGATCAATTTATGCTTTTTTTTAACAAGATTTAAAAAAAAGGAATAAGTCTTGAGTAAAGCCTTATCTTTTTATCTCTTCTACGTCTAAAAAAGTTTAAAAAGTTCCTAATGGGTCAATTTTGATTGACTTTTCCATCCTTTTTAGATTCTAGAAAATGGATGAAAACAATTTTTTAAATTCATACATTTTTGGTGTATTTACGCAGGCCTAGAAAATAGAAAAATGAGTGTAAATTTCTTCACAATTGAAAACAAATAGAATCTCCTAGCACAAATAGTTCAGTTATATTCTCTTAAGGTCTGGGCATGCTCGAACGCAAACGCATAGATGTGTTCCATGTGCTAACATAGGACCGAACCTTTTGCCTGTACTCATGAAATGTAACGTTTAAAAAAAAAGACTTTAACAAACAAGAAACTTGATTTATAACATAGTTCCATAAATCAACGACTGCATTCCACACAGCTCCGCGTCACGTTTGGTTGCTGTATAAAGCGGTATGGAATAGAGGCGTCAAAATACCAGTTAACTTCTAGAGGCTCTAACTTCGATTCTATGGGAATTAAAATAACATTCTTTTTTCATTTGTACAGTGAATGCAGAATTTACAGGAAAAAATATATTTCGAGAAAACTAAAAATTTTTAACATTTTTCTCGCTAAAAGATTACTATAATAGGTCATAATTACTTAAACGTCTATTTTATATAACTTTTACGCAAAATACACCAGAAACGTACAATTTTCAAAAAAATTTGAAGACATTTTTTCTTTGTGAACCAACGATCAGAATTACGTACTTTAAACTGAATGTTTATTTACTTGAAAACGTTAAAAATTGAAATTTTAAAAGAATTTCAAATTATATTACCAAAAATCGCATAATTTCATGGGATATCAAGTTAGTAACATTTGAAGTGATTGGAAACGTTTTTCTATTAAAAATGTAACAACATTCCTAGCCAAAAAATAAATTCTTTATCATTTTCTGGGGTTTTCGCGTCCCAACAAATTCTCTTTTATTAATCATTAAATTATCATTTCCCTGATTTTCCCGGTTCAGCAGCCACTCTGACTATTCAAGATCGCAATTAAAAATAATTTCTGATAGAGGCGTAGATATTTTTGTTATAAAAATCGTTTTTAGTGTTACAAATGCATTATAAATATACTTGCAACTTGATGAAAAAGTAAACTTCTTTTACTTTAAATTTAGAACCTCTTTTTCATCTTACTTAAATGAATTTCAAAATTTTAACCTTCTGCCTTTCAAAATATGTCATACGAGCCAATCTAGACGTTTTTATATAAAACATCAATTTGATTAAAAATTAATTAAAATTATTCATATCAATTATTCATCAGCTTTAGAACAATTACTTAGTTATTTTTAATTCTTATTAACTTTTACCTAGATGATTTATTAGTTCATGTAAAAACGTGCACCCTCATTTGAACTATTTTGTCTTTGTCGTCCATATTTTTAGTAACGAATTAAGATCAGTTTAAAGTCGTAATTAATACCTTTCCCTTTCCAAACAATAATTTCGATATCACATAACGCAAAATTAAGCCTGTAGTTGTAGCTGTTACATGTTTCTTTTCCTTTTCCTTATTTTGGTTTGGGGCTTAAAAGTGCTAAGGCACCTGAGGCATGCGCGAATAGTAATGTACGATCGACAGTACGTTATGGTCAAACGATACGCTTTTATCTAAATCAGAAACATCTACACTTTTACATGCAACTATAAGTAATTTTAATATCGTTTATTGAAAAGTCTTCTGTACATATATATTTAATTGCTCTTAACGCATTACAAGCCTATTACCTAATGTTTATCCCGCGAGAATATTGTTCGTCCCCTTAACTGCCATGCTGTAGAGATTATTTACTCTAAAAATAGTTGCGAATAAGATTTTGTGAACTATGATAAAATATTAGAAAAAAGAATTTAAGTTTTTTTAATTAAAGTTTGGAATTCTTAGTGCTTGTAATAGAAGCTCTATTCAATTTACTTACTTTTAATCATTATATTTGATTTCAATTGAAACGACTTTATATTCAGATTCTTACCTTACAATGTATTATATCATATTCTTTCCTTATATCCTTATATTCTGCCTTTAAAATTAAAAAGTCCAAATCATAATTAAATTCTTGTTAATCGTAGTTTTCTTAAAATGATTTACGTTTTGATTAAATTATATCGAGTTGAAGACTGCTTGTTTTACAACTTGTAAAAGACAGTGAATATCACAATCTTGGTATAGTAATTTTAATGATTGTTACAAATTAAAAAAAAGGAAAAGAATTGGCAGTTAATAAGACAAAGCTAACGCTTTTATAGCCTGTCCAATGTTAAGGTTTCTACACTAAAAATCACTCGATTAATTAAATATAAATAAAATCTATTTTCAGAGTCTTCGCGTTACCTTTCCTCGATCTAAGAATCGTTAAGTGTGACCCGTTAACTTAATATCTCTCGATGCGCTGCTCTTCTGGCTACTACCATGAGATTTGAATTCTACCACCAAGAATACGCAGACGATAATTTCGATCTCTGAGAATCTTGATTCTTTTTATTTTATTTTCCAGTTTGTCAGCAAATAATAGTAGGCGATCTCGAGTGAAGAATCGGTGCGATATTAGTTCATCTAAATTTTATTATGCCCGCGATTTTATTTTTCCAAAACCATAGCCTTGTTTATACAAACAGTGAGATGTTTCATCTAATAGAAGTTAGATTTGAGAAAAAACAAAAATTAAAATTTCGCTTGTAGAAAACTGGCTACGGGTTTAGGAACATTACATTTTTTGGCATCTGAAATTTTGGTAAACTGAGATCAGAAAAAATGATCGATCTTAATTTTTCTTGACTTTCAACTTAATGGTGTAAAGATACGTTTACAATTGATTAAATCCCCATTGAATAAATTGCACGAAATTTGAGTACTTCGTGGTAGATTGTAAATATTTTTTCATTTTTTTGTATAGTTAAGGTAATAACTACTTTACGATATATCTGTCGTTTTCCAAGAATTTTGTGAATTGATGCTGAATCTAAGAACAAAGCTTAGATTCTATGATGCTTCAAACTACTTACTGCATTATGCTTTCGTTCTTGTGAAACTACTTACGTAATATAAATAGTTTCAAAATCGCTGATGCGAAAGTTTTCGCAATAATTCTTCATTCTAATCATTTTCTTCTTTCTCTTGTTGCTCCTCACTCTTTTAACTTTATCTAATTCACAAATTGGTCTACGGAAAAAAGATGCACGCGGATACTCTTATTACACAGTTCCCGCTTGATGATTTGTTCGTAAAAAAACGAACGATGCCACAGGGTAGTCGACAATTCGAAGTTGGTGACTCACATAATGTGAGACGATCGTTGAAGAGGGCAGGAGAGAGTCAGCGCGATAGTCAACACGACAGTCTTTTGAACACCGTGGAGTTGTGGGTAGGTGGATTCGTAGAAGTTTGCTACGACACCACCTCATGCCATCCACTACCGTTTGATGAATTGCTCTCTGGCATGGCTGCGTAAAAATTATTCAAAAATTTTATTTTACATTTTACTCATAATGCACAATAATCAATTATGTATTTCTGAAATTCATATACAAGTATTGTCAAACAATGTGAGGATACTCAATAGGGTAGAGCAAACAAATTTTCATTCACTATTTTCCCCAAAATAATTTTTGTTTGCAAATATAAAAATTTAGGACCACCCAAACGTTTTTAAGTACTTTCTATTAGATTTGCCAAATTTTTACTTGGTATCGAATTTTGTGTGAGTGAAAGTTGTTCAAAAAAAAAATTTCGACAAAGGTCGGAATTGGGTAATTATTACATAGCTTTACGCCGATTTTAAAGTAACTTGACAAAAATATGAATTCAGCAATCTTGAAGTTTCCGTAGAAATTTCTTAAATTACACTAGTATCAACGTTTAATTTTTTTTTACAATATAAAAACATTTTTTACCATAATTTGTATACCAATAGTATTCATTAAATTTAATTTGCGAAGCTATTAATTTTTCTTCACGTATAAATAAAATTTCTTCAAGCTTGGAAGCTTTGTAAAATAGGATTGTATCTATAAAATAACGTGCAAAATAATATTACTTACCATTATCTGTCCTATCTGTTGAAGTGGACCGCGGACCCCATATTCGAACTGTACAGTCATCCGAAACCGATGCCATCATCTGATGATACACTGGATTCCAAGAAACACAGTTTACAGTCCTACTGTGACCCGTTAATGTTGCAATAGGCGATTCTTTTCTTATATGCCAAACGTATACTTTATTGTCTGAAAGATAATAATTATAATATATTAAAACATTTAAGGATCAATGCAAAAAAGTTGTGAAATGAAGGGTCAATAAGGAGATTATGATTACTACGTTGTGTTATTATGATAATGCTTCCTAGAAACTTTATATTCTACAGAATGAATAAAATATGTGAGTTTCGTAACTGCAAAAATTTTCCATCAGGTGGAAAATCATAGCTGCATAAAGACATATAAAACTGGTCTTTGTTTAAGATCTACAGTTGAGGTCAGCCTATGGGTTGAGACTGACCCGTTAGTTAAAATTAAGAGGAGAGGGAACTAATTCACAAAAAGAAACCTACCCCCTATCGCCCCGCCCACCCAGTTATTATAATAGTGTTTGTATGTGATCTGAAGGCACAAACAATTTCGAAAAAATTATCGGATTAGTGCCTATTATTTAATTTCCAAAAACTTTTAACTCGATATCTTATTTCGTATGGACATGAGATTGGCCAAAAAATGTCGGTAACGTAGGTATTTGCACCTGATACACGCCCTTACGTAAAAATAATGAAAGAATGTCTAATTATAAAACTATTGGCTGATCAATCAGGGTGTTCAGCGATTTTTAGGAACGAAGTTCAAGGTCTTTCCAGGTTTTCCAGGGCAAGAAGTCAAGTTTTTCCAGGTCTCCTTTTTTTTACATAAAATAATGAAATAACCATTTGTTATAGATGTAAAAAATGAGCCATTGCATTTTTTATTGGCCAACAATTTTTAAAGAAAGCAGAATCATAAGTAAACAAATTCTTAATTTGTTGCGAACGTAAGTCGTATTTGAAATCTCTGAAATCGTTGTGAATTTGAAATCTTTTGAAATCTTCTCAAATTTGTTGAAATCTTATGAAATAGTTTAAAATTGTTGAAATGTTGGTGAAATCTTTCGTATTCGTTTTAAATCTTTATGTAATTTGTATGAAATCTTTGAAATCTTTGTGAAATCTTTCTGAAACATTTTGTATTCATTTCAAATCATTAAAATATTTTTAATCTGTGTAAAATCTTTGAAATCTGGTGTACACGCCTTTTTCAAATCTTTGAAATCCTTGCAATCTTTATGAAGTGTTCGAAATCTTTGCACAATTTTTGTGAAATCTTTGTCCAATCTTTTAAATATTTTATAATCTCTCAAATATTTTGAAATCTTTTGAAATCTTTAGTAATGTTTTGTAATCTGGTGTACACTCAAAAACCGAGTTGTGAAACCCTTAAAAAAATCCGTTATTTGGCCATGGCTCATTCTAATTCTGGAACTGAATTAACATTGAAATTTTCAACTAATAATTTTTATAATTTGTAAGTTGTATCTGACAAAAAAATGTATACTTTAACATTCTATATTAGCGGAGACGAAATAAAAAAATTTATAGAATTATTCACAATATTAAAGTCTCTTCGTTGCAGTTTATAAAATAATTGGTAAAGTCTACAAAAAATGCCTATAAATCTCTTTATTAATTTTGTAATGAGTAAAAGATAAATTATATCTTGATAAATAAAACACTTTTCAGTACCAAGATTTCTTCTAAACGAGATGTTTCTTTCATATATATAATGTTTTAAAAGAAAAAAATTTAATTCAAGGTTCTCGTGAAAAATTCAAGGATATTTCCAGGTTTTCAAAGTTTAAAAAAATTCAAGGAGAATTTCAGGTTTTCAAGGTCGCTGGACACCCTGTCAATAATACATTTTTCAAACGAACCTTCACTGCCCGATGCAATGAAATCTTGATTAACACCTCCGAAGCAACTATGAATTGTAAAGTGTCCTTGTATAACTCCTCGGAAGCGTCTAATTAAGCATCTGTCCTGTAAGTCCCAAAGATGCACGCCCTGGTTGGCTACATTAAGCAGGGCTTGCCGATCAGCCTTATTCACACTAAAAGACATTACTGGATGGTCCTCTTGCAATCTGAAAATTACACAGAATATTAAAAATATTTGAAGGTACTAATTGAATGCATATTTAATAAATATATGTGTACGTCCGAATGAAAAGAGACTGACATAAAAAAAAAGTATTGGTCCCGATACATCATGTGACGAACACGTCCGCCCGCCGAAGTCGGAACTCCAAAAAATAGCATTTCAAGATAATCGCAGTTTAAGTTGATGGATTCCATAATTGCATGTGTTGCATTTTTTCTTGAAACGCAAAATAAACCTACATCGGATTTCTTTCAGAACATGAGCATAGTGTGAAAAGATAGAGCTAAGGTCAATGCATCAACTAAAAACACATAAAAATCTAATATCGTCGATTTCAATCCTGAATCACAAAAGCGCTCATTGTTCTTAAAATAAAATCGACAAACTGGTCCTTTTTCATTTGGATGTACATATATATATTTTTTTCACAATGCTCTATAAATGAGTCAGTTTCAAAAGAAATCCAAATTTTCGACAAATTGGGAAATTCTTATTATTGAAGCTGAAAACGAGGAAGATCAAATGTAAATAAATAATCTCACACTATACTACCAATTTGAATAAATCCCTTGCATATTTAAACTAAAGCATCCTTTATTAGAAACCGAGTACGGCGAATACTAATTCGACTTAAATAAATCTGTATGTTGGTCAAACTGATAAATCCACAGGGCTACCTCCAGGTATCCTAATGTCCCACTCTTTTTGGATGGTGACTAATGCGCGTATTAGTCAGCTGAATCAGCTCCAATAACCGACATTGGACTTGGAAATGTGCGGAAAGGAAGAGGCTTTCATAGATTGCTTGGCGGGTCTTAATTTTTAGGATCTATGATTCTATAAAAAAGTGTCCCCGACCTCATCACATGTAACCTTGGTTCTATTGAACTTGTTTCAGGCTTTATTTTACTTCAGACTCCAACGACATCCGACCATCTTCTTCGGTTAACTCTTATTGTTCACAGGCCAATTCGATTAATGAAAATGGTTCTCTACTATATAGAAAAATCGTCTGGAAAGACGACTGTAGGGCTGACTTCGCGTACGATGTCTTCCTCTCCTAATGCTGCATACTTCAGCGTCGACATTGACACTTCAAATAATAACTCGTTATCTACCACTTCTTCTTTCGCTTGCTATGTAGACTTCACTGCTAAACCTAGTTGGCGGGCACCAGGGAAAATCCTTGGAAGGATAGGGAATGCGTCACGGCCATAATTTGAAACAATCTCTGAAAAGAGCAGCTAATATTTTCAGAGATCGCTTTTTCTTTTCTGGCGATATGGGTCTTCAGGGATGGTAGCAGTTTATTTTTCTCTCAACCTCACTGCCTTTGGTTGGAAGATGAAGTGAACGGGTAACTACATCTCTTACTAAACTGCGATAACTCAACGGGTGAAATAAAAACTAGCCTATTGAAATTTAAAAATAACCAAGATTCGGATGAGGATGGTGCACCGAGTGAATTTTTCAAAAACCTGCCTGACAATTGACTACAATATTTGGGCTACCTCTTCAGCAGGATCTGGGCTGACGAGAAGGTCCCTTTAAGCTACTTTTAAGGCTGACTTAAGGTAGTTTGGCTATTCTATCGGTAACGGTAAAGAGCCCTTTTTTATTGCATAAATCGATAGCTGAATAGATTCTACACATACATCTTATAATCATATAGGGCCTTTCGGGGCTAAAATTGGAATAAATTGCTTTTGAACGTATAGGAATGTGGACAACCCTTTCCCGCGCTCAATAATTCCGGAATTGTGGCTTAGTTTAACGGTAGAGTACACTATAAAAACTGTTTTTCATAAAGAAAATTTAATGCCGATTCCAAATATCATTATTTCAAGGTACCTTTCGGGGCAAAACCTTGAAAAGAAAAATGATAAAATCTGCAACAAACTCATACTCGATCATCCTCGCAATGTCAAAATATGATAAGTAGGCAACGACATCAGACTTTAATAGGAAGGCGATATATTCAAGCTTGCTCTTTTTCGTCGTTTTGGCTCGTTTGTCGTCAAAACCCTCCCCTTTTTATCTTTATCGGACATTGTGGATCTGTAACTGTTGAAAATTGCGTGGAGAGAGGTTTTGGAGAGGTTATACGCGAGTAAACAACTGACCTAACCTGGCATAACGTACTATGCTCGAATAATACCAGCTGATGCACGACAAAAACTCAAGTGGAATTTTAATAACATTTTCGAAAATATCCCCGATAGAAGAGAAAACGTCAAAATTACACATGAAATTCGAAGTCAATTTGTCATATCCTATCATGCTCATAAATGTAAATGTCTTTAATATTCTTCCGGAAAACCAAGCAGACTTGAGCTCAGACATGAGTTGTATTTATCATATTTGTATGCTGAGTTCCGTTATTCAAACCCATTTATCTAAGCCGAAACACAAGCCTTTTGCATTTCTATTGATTTTAAAAAAGCTTTCGATTCGATAAATTACAGCCATATTTGGAACAAACTTCCTCAAATAGACATATTATGTATTCTGAAGACGCTCTTCGAGTACGTGACTGAAAATTCTCCGGAACATGTTGTTCCCGTAAATTCGGCACTTTTCGTTCTCAAAAATTGGCTGTAGCTGCATGAGAGCATGCAGCTGGGCAGTATCGCGGCTATCAGGATAACAGCGATGAAGGTGATAACAGTGCACTCTTATGGCAGAATTCTGTCTTTGGATGTAAGTGGTCCCCACTAGGAGTTGCCGAAAAACATTTTTTTTGTTTGTTGAAATTTCTAGCTGTCTTGTAATTCATACGTCGTCTAGCGATCGAGTAAGGGCTCACAGTGGGCTATTTTGCATTGTGTTAACTGCACATTTTTTTTTAATTCAAACATATCGTGCGTTAAATTTCTTCAGCTGGAATGGAAGGTACAAGTCATTAATTTCCAATCATACAAAACAAATTTTTTCGTGCTGTGCAAGATCTAAAAATTACTAAAAAAAGGCCAAATTGACAATTTTAAGGAGGAACATGCGCAACTTTTAAGTCATGTGAGTGTTTGTGATAATATGCCTAAATAGGCTGATATAAAATACATAATTATTATCGAAAAATTCTTTAGTTTAATGAGATTCAAATTAGTGTAAAATTTTAAAAATAAATTGCGAAATGATTGAAGAATTTACAAAATAAAATTGAAAAATTCAGTCCTACCAACCCAGAAAAATTAAAAAAATATTATTTTAAAACACTCCTATCAATACCATTTAATGCGTAAGTTGTTGTAGTGATATAGATAGTGCTTCTTAATAACAAATAGTTTTTCTTTTTGTTCGAAAACATAATATTATAAGTTATTTTGTCAATTGTAAAATTCCAAAGAAACGTGGCAACGTTGCGGAATATATACAGCAT
>CAKNWT010301044.1:0-24064 GCA_932066315.1 Andricus coriarius | reverse complement strand
CGCATTTCAATTACCTTTTTTTCTTTTGCAGCAAGTTTTTTTCTTATACATGTAATTGCAAATTGTTGCTAGAAGCCCTGACATTATAACTATTGAAATTTTAACCTTCAAATTTGTAACTAATAAATATTAATTGTAAATTACTAAAATATTTATGCTTATAGATATTCTGTACCGATTTTTAAATTTAACCATTTTTCTGTCTAATGTAGATTATTTTACCAGTAATTATAGTTTAAACAACGTAAGGAAACATGAAACATGTTTTTTTATTTATTCTACATGTAACGTCAAAGCTATTTAATTTTCCACTTTTAAATTGTGCGGGGAATCACGGAGCCAATGAATGCTTATTCCTGGCACATGCGCACGAAGTTTAAGATGACTGCCAGCTGTTACCACCATGTTACTATTCTGGCAGGTAAGGGATTCCCGTTACCAGCTAAGAAACTGACATACAAGTAACAATTCCTCTCATAACATGTGATCACTTAGGAACTTTCCACGATAGTAACAGGTTAGCTGGGCGTCTCTCGTCTTCAGCACGCTTCCACATTTTTTATCACAATTTGAGAACCATCTCATATCCTACTATGTTCTTGGTCTCATTTCAAAAAGGGGATTTTCAACTTAAGGATAGAGAAGTTTCGATTTGTTCCATTCACTTCTCTGAAACATGCAGAACGTGGAAGTTGAGAATCGAAAATTGGTAAAAACGGAAAATAATTCGGTCTTTCTCACATGCTATTACGGTCCCTGTTTATCTAAAATACTTCAACTAGTGCTTAATCGAAGCGGAATTCAATAAGCTTTGTAACGGTTTTTGTTTAATCTTCCTTACTTAATTCATTGTTAAAATAACCATGAAAACAGAGAGGCATTCTTTTACTGTACAAATTGCTCAATAATATTTGACTTCGCTTTCTTTGTATTTTTGAAGCAATTAAACTCTCTTGAAATGGAACAGTTTTAATTGTTTCCCTGGTAGAAAGTTCTTTCCCAAGCTATCCAATCGTTTCCATTTCTTTCCGACTCGTTCCGAAATCTTGTATCCGATTCTTTCCGAAAATTTCTGATAAAAAATCAATATAGAATTATAAAAGAAAATTCTGTCAATTCTGTTTATAATCGATTTACATGAAAGGACCACGCACCAAATACATGGGAAAAAAGGTCCCGGTGGAATTTTCTAAGTTTGTGATATTTTTTAGCTTATGCTCTCCTTATCAAAAAATCCTTATGGTAAAAACTCAAATTATGGACAGTTTTAGCGCTGCGACGATTTAAAAGTCAGATTTGGGTACATATTTTTACCTGTGGAATGGAATATATCACAGACTTTTTTCCACCCTTTGCATTGCTTTCGTGTGAGTTTATGCAGAAAAAGAATTGCACGGACGAACGATGCGATGTAATCGCGTTTGAAGCAATAAACTCTAAGCGTTCGAGCGATGTACTAAGCGTTTAGGCAACGCGCAAAGCTTTCATATAATTGCATGTTATCGAGCTTCAAACGCGAAATTCCATTTTTATTATCAACAGGCGTTTGATTGTCTGAATCGGTGATAAAAATAGCTAATTCACAAATGCATGACAAGCGCTACTTGCGAATGAAAGATTGCATACGAAGTTCGTCGCCAAGCGCTTAAGTTGAATGGCCGACAAAATAATCGATACTTAGCGTTGCAATTGGGCACTGATCAACCAGTTTATGTCAAGCACTCTAAAGTACCTTTTACATAATTCTACTTTTGTGCCAATGCTTCCATCCTACCTTCAACGCTAAGCGTTTGAGAAAAGCACTCAGACAACATAATAAACTCCCAGCGTTGCTGTTCGGCTTTGATTCGCCAGTTTAAGTCAAGTAGCCTACAACACTTCATAAGGAATGCTTATCTCGTTCCAATGCTCCGACTTTAACTCCAACGCTAAGCGTTTAAGAAAGCATCCAGACAACAAAATCAACTCTTAGCGTTGCTGTTTGGCTCGGATTAGTCATTTTAAGTCAAGTAGTCTAGAACACCTTATGAGGAATACTTATCTCGTTCCAACGCTCCGACCTTAACTCCAACGCTAAGCGTTTAAGAAATCACTTTGACAACAAAATCTACTCCCAGCGTTGCAATTTGGCACTGATCAACCAGTTTATGTCAAGAACTCTAAAGTACCTTTCACAGGATTCTTCTTTCGTGCCAACGCTTTCATCCTACCGTCAACGCTAAGCCTCTAAGAAAAGAATTCAGACAACATAATAAACTCCCAGCGTCGCTGCTCGGCTTTGATTCGCCAGTTCAAGTCAAGCAGTCTAAAACACCTAATAAGAAATACTTATCTCGTTCCAACGCTGTTTTCGTAATCATAAATAAATACCACCTGGGGTGGTTGCTGGAGAGCTTGATGAAAGACTCTTAAACGCTTAGCGTTGAAGGTAGGATGAAAGCGTTGGCACAAAAGGAGAATTCTGTAAAAGGTACTTTAGAGTGCTTGACATAAACTGGTTTATCAGTGCCAAATTGCAACGCTGAGAGTTGATGTTGTTGTCTGTATGCTTTCTTAAGCGCTTAGCGTTGGAGTTAAAGTCGGAGCGTTGGAACGAGATAAGCATTCCTTATAAAGTGTTTTAGACTGCTTGACTTAAACAAGCGAATCAAAGCCGAGCAGCAAAGCTGGGAGTTTATTATGTTGTCTGAGTGCTTTTCTTAAACGCTTAGCGTTGAAGGTAAGATGGAAGCGTTGGTACGGAAGGAGAATACTGTAAAAGGTAGTTTAAAGTGCTTGACATAAACTGGTTGATCAGTGCCAAATTGCAACGCTGGGTATCGATTCTTTTGTCTGGCCATTCAACTTAAGTGCTTTGCGACAAAGTTGGGATGCAATCTTTTAATGGCAAGTATCGCTTGGCATGCGTTTGTGAATTAGTTATTTGTGTCACCGATTCAGACCACCAAACGCCTGTTGATAATAGAAATCAAATTTCAATTTTGAAGCTCGATAACATGTAATTATATGACCGCTTTGTGCGTTGCCCAAGCGCTACGCCCAAACGCTTATCGCTTATCACTTCCAACGCGATTACATCGCATTCTTAGTCCATGCAATTCTTTTTCTGCATAAACTTACACGAAAGCAATGCAAAGGGCGGAAAAAAGTCTGTGGTATATTTCATTCCTCAGGTAAAAATATGTACCCAAATCTGACTTTTAAATCGTCACAGCGCAAAAACTGTCCATAATTTGAGTTTTGCCCATAAGGCTTTTTTGACCAGGGGAGCATAAACTAAAAAAATATCACAAACTTAGAAAATTCCACCAGGACCTTTTTTCCCATGTATTTGGTGCGTGGTCCTTTGCACTATCTTGAATTTTTCGGTTCAAATTAGTGAATATTTTTTGTACAAACGGAAAACTTCGGATGATAATATCGGAAAGATTCTTAAAAAAACCATACACAAAACTTTTCGAAATTTTTACCAGGGTTTGAAGTCTTGAAATCTTTCACGTGGACAAAAATTGTGTTGATCGTATCCCCTGTAGAAGAATTGTTCAACAAGAGCCGGCTTAAATAATTTTCGTAAAAATAACATAATTTTGTCAACATGTCGCTTATAAATTCTTCATCTCGTAGTACCCAAATAATGTCCAAGCCCTTCTAGGTGTAAACCAAAAAGTCGGAGAACCCTCGTCCAGAAATTATCATCTGCCCTTTAACCTGCGAATAGTGTAGATGATTGTTTTTCAGATTTAGCTTCCCATCATCTTCCTCCATTAAGTAGGACACAGTGGTAGGAGAGATTTTCTGGAATCTTGCTGTATAAGTGCATTTTACTTCTATAACAGTTGCTTCAGCCAGCAATCGATCGCGGCTTCCTGCCAGAAAAGGATGGGAGTTCATTATTATTAAACCAGTCTCTTTTGCTTCTAGAGCTCCACAGAACGGTTGCTGTATCTTCATGTACAATAGCATGATTAGTAGATCTAGAAGAGAATTTTAAGGGATGAATTATACTTTAAGCTAAATTTCAAACAGCATTTTCACTTTGGAAATTGCAGCAACAATGAAATCTACTAGATGAAATTCTCTTTTTTTTTCTCTTCTTGCCAAATTAAAGACTTATGCTGACCGATCATTTGATTCTAAATTTTTTCAATTTCTGCTTCACTTATATTTTTAAGTTTAAGGAATTTAATAGTCTGTGTTGATAACTTTCCTTTCCGTATTGGTGATCCCATTCAATCGCACAAGGATTAGCAGGTGGAAACAATTGTTTGAATGCCATTCTAGATTTATGTGCACAATTTAGAATGATATTTCTAAAACTTTTGTTTGTATTGGTACTTACACTGAAAAAAATGCCTGCGAAATATTCAACTAAGTCATGTAGTTGACTGGAAAGTAGTAAGTACAACTACTTTCTTATTTAAGCTAACCATGATTGCTTAGTAGGTAATACCATCATTGCTGTAGTTAAAACATGGTAGTTCAAATTACTATTTTAGGTAGTTAGAAGGATAAAAAGTATTCAGTAGTAGAACTGACTACGTCGAAGTAGTAATATTAACTGAATATGTAGTAAAAATAACATGTCATTAATAGTAAAATCAAATGCAGTTCTGTCAGTGAACAGAAACAGTAGAAGTTACTACACCATAGTAGTAGGGACAAAAACGGAAAAAGTAGTAACATATAACATTTTTTCTTCAACTATACTACTACAGTTGGGATTCTTAATACATTTAGTTGAAACAATTACACTACTTTCACAATGCAACTAACTGTGGAAAATGAGTAATAATAACTGATCTTCGTTGTTAAGTTAACAAGTCGGAAACAGTAAACTGAATCACAGCTCTGTTGGTAAAATAGAAGTAGTTACATTTACCATACAACAGCAGTTGAGCCAACAAAAGGTAAAATGTATTCTTTTTTTTAACACACAGCCACAGTTATGTTTAGTAACATTTTTAGATGAAAAAATTGAACAACTTTGTTAAGTTTATATTTTAATTATTTCCCCTATATTTTAAAAACTATAATTTAATTCAGCCACGTATGAGAAATATGCAAAATGTGCCCTGAAAAATGTGTCTTCGGTTTGAAACCTACGCGACGCTTGCGCATGCGAACCTGCGGAAAAACCGGAACACGTGATCAACTAATTTCCGCTTCCTGCTGATTTGAGTTGCGCATGTCCCCAAGTTTGTCATGTAGACGTATTGCGCTTGCGCTAGGGCACTCTATACGGTCGGATTTTCTTCGCGTGCGACAGCGTGCGGTTCGTGAGATGGAGACCACGCCACGTGTAATGAATTCATCAGTTTCAAGTGAAAAATTCGAATTATGGCAGCTACAAGTACGAAAGACGTCGAGGTTCCCGACGTCGAACTTCCCCAGGCCCAGAGCAGCAAACAGCAAAATAATCATGCGCCACCGGCTCTAGTACCTACTCCGATATCGGAGCACGTGCCCCCATATCGATTATTTCAAATAAACATTTGTTTCTTTCGAACATACACGATTTCTTTTATATTTGGAACATCCTTATCATACCTATAAATATTCATAGTTTATTTATAAGTATAGTTTACGACATAAATTTTATTGGGGCAGAGAACAAAGAAAGTTTGCTATTGAATAAAAAATATTGCATGGAGCAGTATTCAAGTTGGTTAAATCTGCTAAGAAAATCAATCAGAATGACTCTTAAACTTCGTTCACCTTAACTACTTTCTTACAGTTCACTTAACTACAAAAATTAAATAGGGCTTTAGGGAACTAAGAAAAGTAGTTGGGTTTGCTAAGCAAATATTAGTTACAAGAACTGAAGGATTAGTTAAATTAACTAAGAAAATTAATTATATTAACTGTTAACCTTAATTACTTTAACTACTTCCTTACAGTTCACTTAACAACAAAAATTACATTAGGGTTTTAGGGAACTAAGAAAAGTAGTTGGATTTACTACCTGAATCTTGCTTGTTCCAATTCTCATTAAGTTCAGTCAAATTAACCACTAATATTAGCTACAACTACTGCTTTTCTTACTTGACTTAAAAATATATCACATAATTGGTTTGACTAAAATAGTGACATTGGGGCCTTAGGGAACTAAACTACTTAGTTGAAAAGTAGTCAAATCTACTAAGAATTTTTTTCAGTGTACCATCATCACCACAATCAGACTTTTCCGTTCCTTGAACATTATTTGTTGAATGATTTCTGCCCATATTTTCAGCTTTTATAGGAGATCCTGTCTGTTTCCTTTTAGGGTGATGGAATTTTGGAAACCTTTCTGTGCAAGCTGCTTCTAAGATTGCTACTTGCTTACTAGCAGCTGATTCTACTGCCAAAAGTAGAACTACAGCATACTTAAAATTTGCTTCTAAAAAATTACCAGCCACACATTCGCATCGAGCTTCTAACACTTCTCCATCAAATGCTAATTTTTGTTAACTTTACTTTTAAAAAAACAAAAATATTTGAATATATTTTATAAAAGTACCATCTGTTGACTTGCTATAACGATGAAACACTAAATATCCATTAGAATACATTCGAAGACCACTCGTTGACTTTGCGTTAAACCTACATACAATTTTATAAATGTCAATAAAAAATAATCCAGTCTCATTTCTGGTACAATTTGAATGTCAATAAAAATTGTACTGACGTGTATTAAATAATTTTGAATACATTCTTTGGAAAATAGTATATTTTGAATTGTGCTTGCTTAGATGAAATTGAAATAGTTTCAAACTTAATCGTTCAATATTGTACTATTTTAAATTAAAAGTTTATACATTTTTAAGCAACTTATTAAAATTTGATCATTCAAGACTTTCTCATTAGAAAATTGCATTATTTTTTTAATTCTACCTTCCAAGATTGATGTATTTGCCACTGAAGTTTAATTTAAAAAAGAAATTTAAATCATTTAAATTGCTACGCTCGAAGCTGAGTAGTGTGTGAAAGAAACTTTTTTAATCAGACATTTATTATCATTAACAGTGTTTTAAATTGAAATTTTTTTTATTCTTTTCAAATCATTAAAAGTCTTACAATTTATATTTGAATGTGTCAAAAGTTAAACAATTGTAAGTGATTTATTTTAAATTCGAAGGCTGAAATTTGAAATAATTTTTTTCTCAAACCTGCCACGACTATAATTTTTATTTTGCGAGGAAGAGCAAGAAAAAAAGAGAAATTAAAGAAATATGTTTCCAATTCTAATTTTAATTTATCTGAATATAGTTTAATTCAAAATATTAAATAATTATAAAAGCATTGAAAAACACCGCATTTATTTTAAAATGTTTAAAATTTGATATATTTCTACATCATACATATATCGAATAGTGATAATTCAACGTAAAATCAATATAGGGTGCTTTCACATATTACGTAACATTATAAAGGGGCAGGGTATTCCTATTTAGTTACGGTCTGTTATGCGGGGAAGAAGGTGTATTTTTGACACGATTATTATTTTCTGCACCATCAGTTTTGTAAATCAAAATTTCCAAATAGGTAATTTTACTTCATCATAAAATTGATATCTAAGAGAAAATTTTAATTGTAAATGATTTTTTAATATTGTTGGGTTGTTCCAAAGAATGAATTAAGACAGAGTTCAATTGTCACTGCACTTTATTCTTCACTCTTGTCTGCTGGAAAGCTACACACGTACTGACGGCGTCGTCACTCTCCCCACAGATGAGAGCGAACATTCCGAGAGTGGGAGCAGGAGTGGGGATGAAAGAGAAGGAGAAACGGACGATGCAGCAGCCGGTGGGCAACCACAAAACCCCGATCCAACATCCCGCCCGCCTTGTTCCTTGAACGGAATCGAAACAAGTCCGCCCGCCGGGAGTAGCAAGTGGAAGATCTGCTTTTCCACGCGGCTGTTAACGGTGCCGCCCACCGTGTCAATGCGCTTCGGGAGATTGAGTACCGCCCGCCATGAGTGGTCCATCCTCCAGCTGTGTGCGGGGCCGGGTCGACTTGGCTCTTTGTTTGAGGTTGTTAAAGTACTCACGGCTCCAGCGCGCCCAAAAGTGGTCGCGGAGGCCTTTGTCCATCTCTGCGGCGTGCAGTAGGCGATGAAGTTCGGTGTTTGCACTGTGGAACGTTGTGCCTTTGTTGCTCCACATCTCTTGGGGTTTTCCGCGTCGGCCGATGAAGCGGTCGAGTGCTACGAGGAAGCTCTGCATCGTGAGGTCTCCCGCGAGCTCCAGGTGTACGGCCTTGGTGGCCAGGCAAACGAAAAGGTCCGGAAGAAGGCAGCTGACGGAGTCACCCGGGCAGCCGGCAGGGGGGCCAGGGCTTGCTTCATGGGCCTGGCATTGGTATAGGCGCAGACCGCGAAGTCACGGACCCGTTTCCTGACCTATGCTCTGCCGACGACTACAGACTATACAGGCGCTTCGGATGGCGTGAGGGTACGTCGCGCGGATGCCGGCGTGTAGGCCCCGGAGGTGAGCCCAGTCGATGGTAAGCCGAGCAAGGTGGCTGCGTCTGTCCAGGATGATCGGGTGCTCCTCATCGGGAGGGAGCGTCGAATTGCCGAGGCTGCCGCCGACCCGCAAAAGGCCGGTGTCGTCGACAAAGGGCGCTAGTCCTCTCAGCGCGCTGTCACGGCGGATTGGATGACGCAGATCGCGTATTCCTTGTACAGGTCGTCGACTCTTACGGGGGGCACGGATTGAGGGTGTGCTTGGATCTATCCGTCGGCGAAGTCCTCGTCTGCCACGCGCCATGCCCTTAAGGAGACCGTTCAGGCTCGAGAATTTGTCGGCTGGATGCTCGTCGGTTGGTGCCGCCTGGACGACTGTGCATCCCAGATTGGTTGGCTCGGTGGGTGGTCTGGGTGAGGAACTCTACGGTGTCCAGTTATGAGTGCGCAAGGCGGCGTCGTCTTTCTTCAGCCAGGCGGGTCCGTCCCAACATAGGCTGGATTGGGAGAGGCCTGGGATGGCAGTGCCTCTGGTGGCGATATTAGCCGGGTTCTCTCTGGTTGGAATGTAGTGCTATTTAGCATCGGGTATTAGTGCATGAATGTGTGCGATGTGGTCATCCACCAAATTATTTCCCGTCGGGGCATCGAAGTGAAGCCAAATGAGCACTGTCTGTGAGTCGCCCCAGAGATGGCAGTCGGCCAGGGGGATATTCAAGTTCATGGCTGCGAAGTGGAGAAGCTTAGCTGCCAGGAGAGCGGCTCTCAGCTCAAGTCACGGGATTGTCATCCGGGCAGTGGCCCTCTTTGGCGGGAGGAGGCTTTTAATGGGCGACAACTTGGTCTTTGCCCAGAGGAGGCAGGTCGTAGCATTCCCTCCGTCGTGGTCGCTGGGATCGCTGGGATGATCTTGTCCACTTCCTTCATCGTCTCCTGGAAATCGAGCCACTTGCCGGCCTAGGGCTCAGGCACGCGCGTGTCCCAGTCGAGTTTAAATCGCCATAGGTCTTGAATCAGCATCTTAGCAACCACCGTGACCGGAGCGAGCCGTAGTGAGTTGCTGGGATTTCGGGGCTCCACAGGATCCGCTGGAGGTGGATGTCCTGGCGTCGGACCCGGATCTGTCGGATGTTGACTCGCTCGAGGTCATCCCTTAGTCGTTTGGCGATCTCCATGTTGACGAGAGTGGCCTCCGAGCATGGGTCCTGCAGGGCCCGAACCTTCTCTCTTCGGCGTCGTCAATCCCGGAGGATGGCCAAGGCCGTTGGCAGGACGGCTAGTCATGCCTGTGGCTGCCTGTTTTCGCCGCATTTGGACCGTTGCGGCAACGAACTGCCGTCGGTGGGAGGGGCCGTGGTGGCGGCCGTTGTCATCTGGTGTCGGGGCCGCTTCGCAGGGATGACGGCGAAGCGGCCTGTTCCAGCGCGCTTTCCCTCGTGGATCAGCGTGTGGTGCTGCCCGCCACACGTTCTGTAAGATGACGACGATGCGCAGTTCCTTGCGCTGTGATTTTCTCTCAGGCAATTGAAGCCGAGCTTGTGGCTGATGACCAGGTTCTTGCGCTCTGACGTGACAAGGCCTCTGAATGCCTCGCAGCAGGCAAGGTAATGTTCTTCTGTGCAAGCAAGGCAGGGACCGGTTGCAGCGGCGCTCGTCACGAAGCTCCTGTGGGCACGGGAGCTGCCCTGGTTAGAGGTAGGTGGTGAGCTAGTCGTCTGTCGGGAAGCCTCTCGCGGTCGATGATGACCGGCTAATCTCCTCCTCCCAACCGCGCCTCGTGCTGGAGTCCATGTTGAGGCTCGCCGCTGTGACGAACCAGCCGTCCCATTGAGCGACTGGACGGCCGAGAGATGCGAGTTGACTGCGGTGTCGCTCCAGCTCGTCCAGTAGCCGCTGGGTTCCTGCTACTGACTCTTCCTTCAGAGCCATTATGTTATAGATGGCCTTGAGGTGGTCGTGTACGAGTACCCGTTGCTGACCGTAACGAGACTCCAGAGCGGCCCAAGCTGTTGCGTATTTCGGTGATCGGGATGCAGTTCAGCGCCTCCTGTGCTTCCCCCTTGACGCACGACTTAAGGAAGAATAGCCTCTCAACGTCGTTCAAGGTCGGCTCATCGTGCAAAAGTGCGTGAAAGAGATCTCGGAAGGATTCCCAGTCTTCCACTGTATCTAGTAATCCACTTCTTCCAGTAATCCACTGTACTGAGGTAGCTCAATCCTCGGCAATCTGGCTGATCACCTGGTGCCTGAGACTGAAGCTGAAGCTCCGATGGAGGCGACGCCGTTCACGCGGTGAGGCTGCACGTCGTACAGTCGATCCTTGGCCGCAATGTAAATGTCCTCGGCCGCCGCGTATTCGTCGTCGAGGGAGTAATCGCTGTCCCGTGTCTTCGGGTATTGAAGCAGCTCCACGTGGTTACTCAAGAAGTCCCTCCAATACTCATCCACCATGTCGAGGCTGCTGAGTGCCAGGCCGTCAGACCATTCCTCGCGGGGCCGGTCAAGGATCTTCCGGGCAGGAGTATCAGAGCCAGAGGCCGTATCTTCTGAAGCGATCCGCTAGACAGAAGAGAGAGGGCGTAGCTTCTGGGACATAATTAATTAAGGTTTCTGGCATACTTACTCGGTTCTCCAGTGGCTGAGTCTATGGCGACGTCCGGGTAGGCTCGTAGGTGGTTGACTGGAAAAGCAACGTTCAGGGCGTCTGCTGCGTGGGCTCTCAGCTTCTTGCTCGGGTAGCCGTCTTCGGAAGCACGAAGAGTCGTCTGTCAGGATGCCGCAAGATGGTTGGGTTGTTCCAAAGAATGAATTGAGACAGAGTTCAATTATCACTGTACTTTATTCTTCACTCTTGTCTGCTCGAAAGCTACACACGTACTGACGGCGTCGCGACTCTCCCCACGACTCTTCCCACGGAAGAGAGCGAACATTCCAAAAGTGGGAGCAGGAGTAGGGATGAAGAGAAGGAGAGACGGACGACGAAGCAGCCGGCGGGCATCCACAAAAAACCCGATCCAGCAAATATTAAGAAATAATAATTCTGTTCTTAAAGTTTGGCTACCACACTATAATTTTTCAACTTTTTCACATTCTCAAAGAGATGAAAAATTTTAATTATAGGCAAAAAATTATTTTTAAAAATTCGAAATAATTATTTAGAATCTTTTCAATAATTTTGAAATATTCGCGGATATTGCATTATCTTCAGATTTCTAGGAAAATTTTGTATGTTCTCGGTCTTCTTTTAAAAGAATAATTTTAATGTTGAAGATTTCCGAATGTGTCGAGAAAGAATCTGGAAGATTTAAATACATTTTTTTTTAATTTTACAGGTTTTAAAAAACTGCAGGTAAACTGAATTTGAGAGGGGGTCACGAGAATCAAACAAATTGTTTAAGATTCCTGGGAAAACTGCAAATTATTTTATTTCAAGAGATTTCCTAAATTTTCAAAGCAGAATATAACAGATTTGGAAGCAAAATTTGTCAATTTTGAAAGGTTGCAAAATTTTGTAACCAAGCAGGAAAAACATTTGCTTCATTGATAAAAAGGTGCTCAGTAGGATCTCGTGGGTCACAGCCCTCTATCTCAACGTACATAAAATAGAGAACATTTTCATCATCGCCTTTATCAATGAAATGGCGATGATACTTCTCAGGATCGCCGTTTTCCCTACTGACAACTATCAAATCGAAAAAGGATAAGTATGAGCACTCGTAATGAGTAGAACAAAAGAATAAAAATAAAATTAATTTACTTTGATGTCGAGAATTGCGACGCGTGAACAAATAATTGATACTTGAAAGCTACTAGAGTATAAACTTACTGGGAGCAATCATTAACGACAAAATCTCAAGAGGAGAAATTTCCATTTTTGTCTCGAAAGAGGCGATTGACTTATCATTTTCCACCGAGCTGAATTTTAATCTAAACACCTCTCGATTTTCTTGAGTTCAACGAAAATAGGAGAGCAAGTCGACGGTCCCGAGCCATTTTGACGTATCTCCAGCGAATGCGTTAAAACTGTCGTATCTCGTTGTCATGTTGGAAGAGTATCGTAACTGGCAGCATCAATTCCACAGTGTCGTATCTCTTGATAGTGTTTCAAATGTGTCGTAACTCTTTTTTTTCGCTTTTGAAAACGGAGCAATCCAAAATTCAAAATGGATTTTAAAATAATAAATCAATTTATACCTCGCTTTTTCAAGAATGTAAATTTAAAACGTGTCAGTAGATAAACTTAAAGTATTATAGAAACTCAAAAATGCTGTAGAATTTTTTAAAAATGTTTATTATAATCAGAAAAAAAAAAATATTTTTTCCATGAAAACCATTTTTTTCGATAATCGAATTTATTTAATTTATAATATATTATATTCACATTATATTTATAATTCATAAAACATTTAATGTTTTTATTCTCATAACAACTCAACGAAAAGTCTCCTAAAAGCTCTAGAAACGCAATGAAATCATTTGATGCAATTTGTAAAATAATTCTCATCTAATATCAATCATCATCCTTCTTAATTTAATTTTTCTCCGCAAATTAAAAATAATTCAATTATTGATAATTTACGCGTAAAAAAATTGACAAAATTACCGATAAAAATAACTTTACAGTTCAGACTCAATATTACATCCAAAAATGAAAAATTGTGTTTGAAAAAATTCTAACAAAACAACTGAATGTTTCTACAAGATTCAAACGCACTCTACAAGTCAACTTTAATTTATTTTTACAGTTGACTATTATAAAAATTTTAGCTCATCTTGGTAGAAATCTACATTCAAAATCTCTTCGTCGATGATGCCCTTCTCACTTAAAATGACGTTTTTATTCACTGACATGTCGATTTCTGACAGATTTAAACCTGAAACATCGAAAGAAATAACACTCTTTGAACTGTTTTCTCTTCAGACGTTACTTCAGTTAATGCAAAAATGTTTTAGATGACAATTACGACAGTATGGAACGGAACAAACATGAAAAATCATAATTCACCAAAAATTCAATAAGGTCACATTTTTTCTATAAATTTGTCATAAATTGAGTAATATTACCATTAAATTGACCAAATTTCAGTTCAATGTATATATGAACATCAATATTTACTTCAAAAGCGAGTTGCGATACTTTTCCAACGTGACAACGAGATACGACAGTTTTAACGCATTCGCTGAAGATACGTTAAAATGGCTCGGACCGTCGAAGTGGAAGAAACTACAGTCTCGTTGGTTCACCGGCTTTGCCATTCCCTTGTTATTTAGTGAAATCCTACAAGGATAGTTAGTTGGAAATTTAGGATCGGTGTTTCTTCGCTCCTTTATAGTGAATCCACAGACTCAAATGAGTGAAGACAGGTATGTCCTTGAGCCTTACCTACAAGATAAAAACAGTCCTCGGCTCGAAACAGACAAGTGATCTTCTCGCGGCGGATAGCTATTTATGACTGTTAGGATTTTCGCTTACTATCCTGTCAATAATTACTTGACGACATTTTACCGTTGCGCTATAAGTTATCTGAGTCATTCACAGCGCCTCAAGCTTTTAAGGATTTTGAAAGGTTTCAAGCAAATAAAAAACTGTTCTTGAGAGTCATAAGAAAATATCAAATAATTTAAAAAAGATTGATTCTAAGATAAAATTAAAAAAGATTTCTAACATTTTTTTATTATTTCCTAAAATTTTGATTTTAATGCTGCATGAAAAATAATTGCAATTACTCCGTGACCTTCTAACGCAAAATTTCACGTAAAATCCGAATTTCAACAAGTTAAATGTTTATCTTACGTTTTTAATGAGTTTTTCTTGCATGATACGGAGAGCATACGATGTGGATACTATAAGGATACGCTGCAGCATATCCGTTCCGTTCATTCGGTCCGCTAGGGATGCTAAAGGAAAGAATATAATTAACAAAATGGACCGAAAAGAATACAAACATGCACAATTACGTCAAATTGTAAAACAGGATTTACACAAGAATGGGTACCAAAGAACGTGTGCGCAAATCAAAAGAAGACTAAAAAGATTGCAAGATAAGTGACTATTGAGGTTATGCTCATAACTTTGACAAATCTTTCGTTTCTATTTTAAGCATTCTAATTATTTCGCTTATTTTTATTTGCCGAGCCTGTAAATAAATTATACGCATCAGAGCATAACATCGAAATATAATCGATTTCAATTGCTATTTTCCTTTTTAAAATGTAATTATTATTAACCAGACTTATATTTCTTTTCTTTTTTTAATTTCCGAAAAATAGTACACAATCCCAGATAGCATGCGTGCGGGGCACGTTACACGCACGGATTGCGAGGCACGCCTTGCCTGCAGGGTGCGAGGCATATGCGCCGCACTGTGTAAGGGGCACGCACGTGCGAGGCATATGAGTCGCACTTTGTGAGAGGCATTATTTATAGCATGAATACATAAGTGAGAAGCGTAGTTTTCAATTATAATTATTATTATTACTGTAATTTCAACTATAATTATTGTAAAAATAGTTTATTCAAAAAATTGAAACATTTCCAATTTTATCGTAAGCATAAATTAGGAAATTTCTATGAATAAAATTCTTGAATGTATTTGTAAAATTGTTAAATGTGCAATGCATTTTATTTATTTAAAAATGATAATTTAATAGTATTTTCCTTTACTCGATCAGTGTAAGATTAACAAGACAATTTTTTGGTTATTCTGTAACTTTTTAAAAAGAAAAAAATAACTTCTAACTTTTTAAACATTTTTTTCTGTTATCCTTGGCTCTTTTTTTGAACATTCAGTATAAATTAAAAATCAAATTTAAAATCAATTTTTAAAAAATTGGTCAATAAATTAAAAAAATTCGTGCTTAATTTATTTGTAATGGTATTTAAAAACCGCGCGCTGTCGGCGAATAATACATATATGGCGCAGCAGCCTTCGCCAATCCAACGGAAATGCCCGACGCTCCACGAGTGTCTTCGCGATTCCTCATCCCTCGGTTCCGTGTCGTTTTGCATCATTTCTCATGGGAAATTTCGAGTTTTTTTTTGTTTGGTGTGTTTTTCTTACATCGTTAAGAAAACTTGTTAACCTGATCGTTAACGACGTGTATCAGGGTTTGGACAAATCGTGGAGCACGTAGCCTTTATACGAAGTAAGTAAAATACTTATCATGCAATACGCATAGATTTACAAACATAAAAAAAAATTATAGTCGCCTTTCTTGGGTCTTTCAGTTAGTAGTTTTGCAGATTAATTTTTATACACCTGGAGTAGACCTGCTTTTAATTCAACTTTTTATGGCCATGTCTCACAACCATGAGATAAGTGGTCACAGGGCACGACGAAATCACAAAGAGAGGTCGGCGTAACCCTCGTGTGTTTTGAGAACACGAAGCGACCCATTGATGTTGTATTCGGACGGGGCCGAGAATGCGATCACGAAAATAGTTCGTTTATCGAAGTCTTGGAGAACAATGTCAGGCCTCGAGTGTGCAACGGAGACTGCTGTCCGAAAATTGTAGTTCCAGCCAATTTGGCACTTCTCGTTTTGGACAATTGACTCTATCTCCCTTGGAGCATTCGGCAGGGCAGCGTCGCGGCCAACACCGTAAGAGCGACAAAGATGGTAAAAAAGCACTCTTAGGGCCGCATTATGTCTGTAGATGTACGACGTTCCTGTGTGGGTGGGACACCCCGATAATATGTGTTCCAGGTACTCAGCGTGTGCATGACACGCTCTGCACCTATAGCTGGGAACCTCTAGACATAAAATGCGGTCACGGTATGCTAAGGGGGAAATGGCACAATCCTGGCATGCGAAAATGAAACCCTCTGCACCTAAATTAAGCCCTGATCATCTGAGGAAAGAAAAAGTTTACTCCTTCGACAAGGACTGTTTTTCTACAGTCCTGTGAAAATTTCCGTGCATTTTCTTGTCGAGTAGCTCTTGATGTAATTTTTTAACTTCTGCTTTCTTCACTTCGGCTTTCAGAAGTCAAGCATCTAGAAGGAGTAATGCACTTCCCTCACTTCTGATATTAAAATTCAGGCCAAGGGTCTCGGTTGCTTGCTCCTCGGCTTTGTACAGGAAGGCTCCTTCACCAATCATCTCGTGGTTCCTGACCATATTTAGGAGAGCCTTGACGGCGTGAAGTGTATAATCGTGGAACTGACGAATTGATATGCAAGCTTTTATGCACATGCATGATCTTACGTGTGGCGACATCAAGGGCCCTAAGTTCGTTCTTCGTCCATTGAAACACCCCAAACGAGTACAGTGGAACTGGGACAGCAATAATGTTAGTCCCACATACCTTGTTCAACGCTGACAGATTAAAAGACCAAATCTGTCGAAGAAGATGCATGTATCTGCTTCGGAGAGTCTCCTTTACTGATGTTACGTCCTAGATGCAGCTTTGAATGAATTTTGGCCCATTCATCCAATCCAAAGTCCATCCCAACATCTCCTGTGTACCTCTTGACGATATTTATGGCAGTTTGAAGTTTGCCTTTACCAGAGACTTAGAGCTTCAGGTCATCCATATCAAATACATGAGTGACCTTATGTTCGCGCTGGTTAGTATAGCCACAGAGGTATCAAGAAGAATTTCGTAGTGCGAGAGATAGAGGCAGAAGTGCGATGCAAGAAAGCAAAAAGCTGATGGTATCGACCTGAAAAACGCACCCCGGGAAGGTGACGTTGTTTGTTGTCACAATATGAGTTCCAGATGAGATAGTAAATCTATTTTTCCAAAGAGGCATCAATCTCTCTATGCATATCACTATGTGTGGATGCACCTTCAAGCTTTCCAACAGACAGAAGATAAGACTACGAGAGGTTGAATCGAAAGCTTTCCGGTAGTCAATCCAGGCCATTGACAGGACGCTTTGATGGGCTGCGGCGTCTTTACAGACACACCTGTCACTTAGCAGGTTCTCTCGACAGCCTGCTACACCTTTCTTCGAGTCACTTTGTTCGTACATCTCACGCCACACAGGCTTAATTCGCCGAACAATCCTGTTGTTTAGGACAGCTGTAAAGATCTTATACAGTGTGTTCTAACAAGTTATTGGCCTGTAATTCTCTGGGTTGGACAAGTTGCCTTTTTTCGGTAGGAGTATAGTGCGTCCTAACACCAGCCACTGCGGAATGGGCGTCTCCGACTTTAAATATGAAGTGAATATGCAGGCCAAATGTTGGTGTGCAGAAGTAAACTTTTTCCAGCAGAAGTTCTTGATACAATCTGGTCCAGCACCGGTAAAGTTCTTCGTACCTCTAAGTGCTTTTTTCACCTCTTCGGCAGTGATTGATGGACATTCCTCCTCAGATTACATGAGGATGTCGCAAAATTCCTTGAAGCGGATGATATTGCAGGTATCTTCTTTCAACTTTGGTGTTTTCGGGATCTTGTATACCTCTCTCCAAAAAGTCTCTACGTCATTGGTCTTGGGTGGATTTTTGACAAAAAACAGGGTGATCACTGAACAGGCGAGATGGGTCAGCGAGAAGCTTTTGATTCTCCCTGATCCATCTTTCCCTCTTCTGTATTCTCCTCCTTGCGTCAGATAACGGCCGTATTTTGTCAACAATATGCTGCTTGAGTGTCAGAAGGTTTGACTTTTTTAGTGTGTGGTTCAACATCCTCAGTTCTTGGGCGAACTTTCGAACCCTTTCCGTGAACGCTCTACCAGATGTTATGTAATCAATCACACATTGAACACGGGACACATTCTGTCTTTCCCATCCAATCTTCTTGTTTAGTTGATGTAAGTGTCTTTTGGTCTGGGTGTTTTTGGCACCGCCGAGTATGCATACGCGCCATACAGCCTCGGTGAACAGGGATAATGCTGGCATCGTATCAGTCTAGCAAATCATCTTTGAGTTGATGCGTTCACTCAATGTGGGCATTTTGACGGTTCGTCGTCGTGTTTCCATCTAAATTATTTTCAGCTCCCCGAACTCTAGGATTATAGGCATTGTTCGCCGACCCATTGTCGGGTGCTCTGCGCGTTCGGTCGTTTTGAACCGCATTTACAACTTTTTGGTGTTTTGGTGGTGTCATTGTTGTTCCCACGAGCAGCTAGGAAAAGGGTTCGTCCATCCTTGTAGAGCCCCGCATGCAAGGATAAGGCTGCATACTCTGACATGTCGCCCGGTATACCAGAGTCACCGTTTAAGAAACCTCACCCAGGTGCCATTCAGCTTTCGGCACGGTTGTTACGCCTGCGCTTACGTTATATATATATATATATATATATATATATATATATATATATCGTCCGCAAGATCCCGCAACGTGTGCTCGCACTATGCCCGCAAGACGTGCGACCTTCACGACGTGCGACGCATCTGTCACGCATATGAGGACGCATCTGCGTCGTCGTTTGCGTGCAAACCGTGCTATAAAATCCGCACGCGTGTGACGCACGCGCGTCCCACTATGCGCGCAGATTGCTATCTGGGATAGCTTACTCTAGCGGAACGCGAGAACAGAAAATTGACGGAGTACCGTCACTTTTCCGTACACTTTTCATCACCTTTCCGATATTTCGCAAAAAATGAATAAGAACAGCAGAAAATACATTTGAATTTCTGCAATTATGATGCTGCGTTAAATTTCGAGTTAGATGACACCGGAGTTATTGCGAATTTTTTTTTTGCAGCGAAATAATTTCGAGTTAAATGTCAGAAATGCCCTTTTTAAAAGTATCGAAAATGATTTCGATGTAAATAGTCAGAAATCCAATTTGAAATTGATACTTTTGAAGTCATTTTTGTCATTTACCTGGAGATTCTTTTTAAAGCCACCCCTAGGTCTAATTTTAAATATTGTGGATAATAGGGATGCCTCAGGAAGGTTTTTGCAACTTATGCCTCAGCCTTCTTGATCAGCAGCAAGCATCATTTCCAAGATGGATAGCTCCACAGCTAGAAGAGAATCCTACCTTTTGCAAGTCGAAAATTGAGTTCACTTTTATCAATCACGAAAGAAGAATATGATAGCTATTTCATTGCTTATAATGTACACTGCCGGTTAGAATTGTGGCATCTCCTGTTTTTCGATAACTGCTTAACTCTTCGTAATTTGAATCATATCATAGGCAAAACTTAGTCTCTTATGTAAATAGGTTAAAAGCCTTTATAAAGATATGATAAAAAAGGAGCTCATGATGATGTAATTGTAGACATTTCGTTGAATGATGATGTTTCAAAAAAAATACACACTTTTCAATTTTTTCTTAAATCTTATTTAAACAAAATCCAGAACATTAAATATTTTGCAATTTTTTCTGCCCACTATTAAGATAATTGTCTATAGAATCGGAGCAGCCTATCACCGTTATTGTGTAATTTTTGTCTTGCTTAGTGCAAAGTACGCTACAGCGTATCCCTATAGTATGCACATCGTATCCTCTCCGTATCATGCAAAAAAACTCATTAAAAAAGGAAGATGAACATTTAACTTGTTAAAATTCAGATTCTACGTGAAATTTTGCGTTAGAAGGTCACAGAATAATTGCAATACTTTTTCTTACAACGATAAAAACTTTTTAAAAATATAATACTTATCGACAACGTGGGCTGAAGACGACTTCAAGCGCATTCATAATCGTTTAAGCAGTACTGCTTAAACGATTATAGATGCTTGATTATTGACGCTTGAAGTTGCCTTCAGCCCACGTTGTCGATGAATATTATTTTTTTTGTTAAGTTTTTATCGTTGCAAGAAAAACTATTGCAATTACTCCGTGATCTTCTAACGCAAAATTTCACGTAGAATCCGAATTTCAACAGGTGAAACAATGTTCATCTTCCTTTTTAAATGAGTTTTTCTCGCAGGATACGGAGAGGATACGATGTGGATACTATAAGGATACGCTGTAGCGTATCCGTTCCGTTCATTCGGTCCGCTAGGGAATACATATAAATGATCATCTAAAAACGATTGTGGTCACATTTAAGAAAATGCGCAAAATGCTACTTTGTTTTTGCGCAAAATTCCATGCAGAGTGTACGTGAGGTAACCTTGATAAATAGGAATATATATATAATATGTTTTTTAAAATGTTTATCGCTGAAAATAAAATTACTGCATTCACTCCGGTGTCTTCTAACTCCAAGTATAACGCAGAATCATAATTGCAGTAATTTAAATGTATTTTCTGCTGTTCTTATTCACTTTTTGCGGAATATCGGAAAGGTGATGGAAAGGTTACGGAAAAGTCATGGTAGTCCGTCACTTTTCGGTTTTCGCGTTCCGCTAGGGTAACTATGCACTACAAATATATGTTATTCAATCAGTTCTTAGAAATATAATTATAATTTTAAAAGCTCTCATAATTTTATCTTTTAAATCTTGTCTGATCTTTCTTGCAGATAAATACAATGCGATGAGAATTCGATTAGAAAAAAGCAGCGGAGGTGGAATATTCAAATGGGAATATTATGTCGATATTCATGATCTTTATGGTTGCAGACCATCTGCGAATCGTAATTACGTTGACTTTGGAAAAATAGCTTTAGCCACATCACGGAAACCAGTGACGATTCCTGCGAAGGGTGCAATAGGTAAACGTCCCGCTTTAAAACAAATCGAACTAAATAAAATGCTTAATCCAAAGTGTTCTGGAGAGGACTTATCTGAAACCGCTGTTAAGTCTTCAGTTTTCAAAAGAAGGAATCTTTGCAATGAGATCACGCATCTTTAATGCTCCTGATACAATACAAGAAGGCCTAGATGACATGTCAAACAATCTCGCAGAGTCCGCTGTAGGTTTTGCAGAAAACTCCACTGCAGAAAAAGTAGCTGATGCAACTGAAAACGAACAAGAGATTCAAAAAGAGGAGGAAGATATAATCGAAAAAAAATCTGCAAAACTTGAAACAGCTGAAGCTGAAGAAGAATCCGAGAAACATAAAAGGAAAAAACGTCGACAAAATTTGGAAGAAAATGCTAAGGAAATTCTACAATCTTTTGACGCGAAGCGTTTGCAAACGATAACAATGTTACAAGAGTGCCAAAAGAAAGTGCAAGCTCAAGGCATTTTTGAATTTGATCAGGCAATGCAAAAAATGCCTTGCTCATCATCCAGGCGTTTGCTATGGGTCAGAATTCCGCACAAAAGCCTTCTCAATGCAATTGCACTCAAAACCTACAACCACATTGCAGTACTTGCCAAAATCAACCTCCTCAATCGAGCCTTTATCAAAATACACCTCAGTTCAACTTGTATCAAGAAACAGTTACACCGATTGGAATTTCATCTTCCTTCTTATATCCGCCCAATCCATTTTGGTTTCCAAGACAGATTCCATCTGTGCCTAATTCTTTTACCTTTCCGGGACAAATGTCAGAAATCATTTGTTCTTTGGAAATGCTTGCAAGTACTTATAATGATAATTCGTTCGATGAAGGAATAATGTTATTTTCAGTTAAAATTAAATACAGTTATAAGTTCTCCTTAGTAGAAAATGTAAGAAACTATGCTAAAACGTGTTAATCGTCAATAATTTGTAATAATAAATTAATCAATTTTGAAATTTGAGTATTAAATCTCCTCCGAATTTGAAGACTCTTAAATTATATGCACAGAAGAATTTTAAGATTAAACAATTTGAAATTATATAGCAAGAAAACTATAACAATGTCCGAAAGAAATGGAGCAATTTAGAATTCTAAACTTGAATCTTTTAAAATTGCAAATTTTAAAAATAAATGCCTCCATATGTAGTTTTTATTGGGTTTGAAGTTAAATCAAGCTTGCTTTAATAGAGCGTTCTTCTCGTTGGTAACCTCGGAGCAATATCGACTAACACACTCCAGATTACTTTTTCATCCTCCGTTTCTTCTCCTTCATCAATCGCAGGTTGAGGATATAGCATTTCGTTACTTTTTAGTCGTTGCTCCCACTTTTTTTCATATCTCTCCTTACATGTCTCAAAAATATTATGTAGTCTGCAGCAAGCAGCGACTAGTTCGGGAACAAACGTGTAGTGAACCCTTCAATGACCAGGGAAGTAAAGGGTAAGCGGGATCACCCATTATCAAAAATGGGACTGTTACACCATTTATTACTTTCCTACCCTACGAAAAAAAATTTATGTCCATTAAAAAGTTCCCGAAGATTGAAATTTAGGTTTAAAAAGTTTAAATTGCTACATTTTATGATAATGAATATATTCGTTTATAATTCATTTTGTGAATATGTAAAAAAATTGATAGACCTGACAAATAAGATGTTCATAATTCATAAATAATTACGAATTTTTGAATACATCTGCGTCATGATTTAAGCCAGGTGATTCGATATTTATGTTCCGAAATATGGAAAAAATATTCAAACACTGTCAATCGAGGTGTAAATCACTCTAAAATCATGATTTTTTAAAAACCAAAATCTGTAGATGGTGTTAGAATAAGCGTAGCTTTATTTTACTTAACGCGCCGCTAGAGAAATAACGATGGGATAAGCGCCGAATAAGGAAAAATAGCATTCGATCGCTTACTACGGCGTGTGGATTTCTCCAAGTCTTACCCTTCGTGACGAGTCGGCTAAACTCGGAACACGTCGCACAGTGAGCTAAATCAGAAAACGAGGTTCAAAATTACATTTAGAATTAAATTATTGCACCGATTTTAGATTTTTTTTTTAATTCAGGACTAAATTTTTTTCAGAAAATTGTGAGAATAGATTTTTTATTTTTTTATTTAATTAATTTCTATGTTAATGCAAACAGTGAAAAAAATGTCGATCTTTTTAATTTCATTTGTTATCTTCTAGACAAAATGTTTCTTATACTTCTCGTCCCTTGTATTTAATGCACAGGGATATAATAAAAATAAAAAAATGTTAGCTTACAAAGTTAATTGTTATAAACAAATTGTATTAACAAATACTCGACATCAGAGGTTATTCGTCTTCAATGTAAATTTCTGCTCGGAAATCGCTTTCTTTCATGGTCAGGATGATACGTGGCGATTAAAATGTAAGATTAAATGTTATTTGTTTATTTTATAAATAATATATGTAAACAAATGCACATTTTGGGCGTTTTTAGCCAAACAAACCGTTTTTTCGTCCGACCTTGTTGAAATTATATTGCCAATAACGTTTTCTGCAAAAATTGATGTAAATAATCAATATTTGTTTATTTTATAAACAAATTACATAAACAAATGCACATTTTGGGCGTTTGTAAGCGAAAAGAAATCGTTTTTTCTTCTGACCTTGCTGAAATTATATTGCCAATGATGTCTTCTAAAAAAAATG
This sequence comes from Andricus coriarius, assembly GCA_932066315.1. Lineage (NCBI taxonomy): Eukaryota > Metazoa > Arthropoda > Insecta > Hymenoptera > Cynipidae > Andricus > Andricus coriarius. The sequence goes on along the minus strand of CAKNWT010301044.1, from coordinate 349 downwards.
TACAACCCATCAATATTTGTTTGTTTTATAAACAAATTATATAGACAAATTCACAATTTGGGCGTTTTTAAGGAAAAAAAATCATTTTCTCCTTTGAAGTGGCTAAAATTATATTGACAATGATGTTTTCTGAAAAAATTTCGCCATGCATTAATATTTGCTTATTTTACAAACAAATTATACAAATAAATTCACATATAAGGTGTTTTTAACCGACAAGATGTCGTTTTTTCTTCTGATCTTGTTGAAGTTATATGGCCAATGATGTTCTATAGAAAAATGTTGCCAAGAATCGCTAATCGTTTATTTCATAAACAAATTATATAAACAAATGTACATTGCAGATATT